>CAOLHI010004480.1:0-114999 GCA_948474755.1 Ctenosaura bakeri | reverse complement strand
TAACACTAAATGCCTGTCCTCTAAGTTCTGCCATGACTATAGCAAGGAAATAAGAAGTGTTTGCTTTTGCTTTCAACCACAGTTTATTTTGCCCAACAACAAAGTGCTGTTAAGTTTTAGCTGTGGCTTACTCAATCAACCCAGGATTACAAATCTCAGTTGGAACCTGGTTTATTTGGACAAACCAGCTAAAACTAATCACAAATGGGCCTAATATGAACAAAACCACACAGTAGAGTCAGCTGAAAACAGAATCAAAAGCTTTCAGTCTCCTTCACCTGGCTGTACTGAATGAGAAGTCTCAACCGCACAACATTAAACTAAACATCAGTGTTATGTCCAAAGCCAAACTCTAAGAAGCACTTGAGTCAAGTACTGTTCAGTATCTTAACGATTCAGAGTTTTCCGGTGCTTATGTACCCAGAAAGAGAATTATATAATTTGAAAGCGATTTTTAACATCAAACATAAAGATTTTTAGAATGCAAATATTTTATTAAAAGTTGGAGGTAGACTTCAAATATTTTTTTAAATACCCACCCGCCTTCACTTTCTGCCTCTTCAGAACTGGTGGTGTCTGTCACACCTTGAGCTGTCTCAACCTTCCTCTTCTTTGTAGCCCTGTGTAAAGGACTAGTCCTGCGGAAATCTGCCTTCCCTTGAAGTTCATTTTGAACAAGTTCTTCCAGCTTTGGAACAGCTTCTTTCAAAAATTTCACCTCTTTTTTAAGTTCATCCACACTCACCAGTAAGCCATTCAATTTCTCCAGTATCTGAAGCTGTCTTCCTTGTAAGAGCATCACTGTTCCTTGTTCACTATGAGCATCATATGGAAAATCTATTAAATCAAAATTCTTCTCTGGATTTGGAAATTTGGGTAAATGCATGGCTTTCCTAGGTTCTCTTGTTTTACGATACCAAAGTATGACCAAAGTTATTCCAGCAGCTCCTGCCATTAGGCCGAATAGTAGCCTTTTGTTTTCAGAGTAGGTCATGCCTTTCTTCTGAAATAATATACAAAGCAGAAGAGAATTGCCATTTAATTCTTTCTGTGAAACTCTTAACTTTTTCTGTAATATAGGCTAAAGAGAAATGGCAGCTTCATTTGCAAAGCAGTTACGGTATACAGAACTTTTCCATTAAAAGGCTACAACCCAAAACACACTTGCTTGAAAACAAGTGTGCAGTAAAATTTGACAACCACCAATTGGGCCATTTTCCAATCCAACCGTTGTTTTAGAAAAAAATGGAGATTTTGAAGATTAATACATATGAATACCAGCTCTGTCTTTATTTAACACTGTAGGGTATTATTGGAAAGATCCTTTAAAACATCCTCAGAAATTTTTTGTCTGATTTTTCTAAACCTCTTCTTAAACTTGAACTTCTTCCACCATGACTCCACATTTCTTATCCATACACTCACTAAGCAATTACTTCACCTGCATATTAAAGATGTGTGTTAGGTTTTGAAGGTGAAACTAGCATGCAGAGAGGGGCTTTTTAATCCCCTGCTTATCTGAGGGGTTAGGGTTAGGTTAGATGCTTTCACTGTCTGGAATTGGCTGAAAAGTAGAACTCAGTCTTTCATCAGTGCTACTCCTCTTGCATTCTTGTTATGGAGGCTTGCTTGGGAATATTCATATCCCCTACAGTAAGAAGGGAAGAAGAGAAGAACTGACAAAAAAGCAGACCCTGCACTGAAAGAACAATACAGGTCTGTAATTTACAACAGCTGAAAGAGGAAAACATTGAAAAAGGAGTTGTCAAAAAGTGAGGGATGCTAGTAATTTGGAGCAAAAGCACATCACAAAGTTAAGTACACATCATTGTGTACTCTGGGGTAGGTACTGTTCGACACCTGTCAAGACACTTTTGCCAGAGGCTCCACGTTGACACCCAGAGCATTCTGGGCCTGATCCTCCTTCACTCTAGCCAGTACTTGTTTGCCTGCATTCTCTGAGCATACAATCAGGAACAAAAATAAGGCTTGCCTCGAATTCTCCCTCTTGGTGATTACATGGATTGGACCCAAAGGAAGAGGGCAAGCAAACAAGCAGCAGTGATAAGAGAAAGAAGGTAACAGCCCCACACAGGGCTTAAGAGCCTCTCCAAATCTGGAGTCCACATTGTTGGTGCTGGAAAGTGGCTAGCATTCTAATGGCCAGCACTATCTCCCCAGAACCTTTAGGTAGTGGTGAAATAAACAGATGTACAGATAGAAAACAGGTTCACCTAAAAACTCTTCCAAGACAACAGTGAAACCAGAAAGACAGTACTTCCATGGGCTAGCTTTACATCTATCATGAAAGCTAGTGTATTTAGTGATGGGAAACTTAGGACTCAATTCATTTTCTATTGGGAACAGCAGGAACAGCCTACCTCCTGGGGGAGATTAGATCAGAAGACACTCAGCAAATTGGGATTGCTGTCTTATTTACCTGGAAATTAACATTTGCAAAGAACAAAACACATCTAGATTTAAGATATACAGCTACAATGCTATGCACTAAGGGTACAGGAATCATGTGGTCCTCCAGATGTTGCTGGACCACATCTCTCAGCATTCCTCAACACTGGTTATGCTCGCTCGGGATGCTGGAAGTTGCAATCCAACAACATCTGGAGGGCCACCTGAGATGCACAGTAACTTGGAGATAAGCAAATTTAACTCTGTAGAACTCCTTTTGGGCAAAAATGTCTCAGATCCAGCTCTTTAAAGATAATGCTTACCTAGAAATAAGTCCAATAAGTTGGTCCTCCTAAGATTAGAGGCATAGGATCCCTCCTCAAAAAAGCAGAAAAACTGCAAATATGAAAATGTGTGTATGTATATATGTGTGTGTCTGTGGGAAAGCGGCCAAGGCATGGCGGGGAGAGCAGGCACCCAGGGAAAGGAGAAGGAAAGGGAGTGGGTTGGCATGGTGGCCCTATACTTCCTCTCTCTTGCTCATCTCATTCCTTGGGTGTGTAGAGGGAATTGGGAAAGTGTTTGTGGTGCTCGGAAATGGGGCCATGACCCATCTTTAGTTGGCCAGGCAGCAGCTGGTGGAGGAGGAGGAAGAGGTGAGTTTTTAAAGGACTGCATGGCCTGACTGGAATCACCAAGAGGGAAGGTTCCCCAAGAAAAGAAGCACTTCAAGTGCGTAGGGGGACAGGGGTTGGAGAAACTCACAAATAATCAAATCTGTGAAAGTGAAACCTATGAATGTGGAGGGCTAACTGTATAAATTAATGAAACCCGAGACCTAAACCCCACTTGACAGACCATGTGGCCGTGACATGACAACAAAAATGTTACAGAATTTATGTAGTTGACATAAATCCTATGACAACCAGTTCTAAGTAAAAACCTCAGGAGTGACAGTCGTTTTAGTCTGTGGAAGCAAACCCAACAAATGAATCCTGTGACTCCATACAGGTCCTCCATTCATCTTCATTAGCATCAATAGGTCTGACTGAGCGTCTAAGCAGGCCTGCACACAACCGCAAGTGAAGAACTGTGCCCCTCCAGATGTTGTACTGCATCTCCCAGGATCTCTCACTACTGGTTATGCTGGCTGGGAGTTGCAGTCCAACAAACTGCCCATGGAGGTGTCCACTGCTGTGTTTGTAACAGTATACATTTTTGTGGACGGGCGTGCACATACACCATAATAAACGTGCTCCTCTTTGACAGTGATACAACCCTCCTTGTTGCTCTTGCTGCCAAGTAAGCCGCTCGCCCTTCAGGGTATTTCCAAAGGTTATTTTGACGAATTCCCCAGGCTACCACCGCTGAAGAATGAGGACACTGGCAAGGCAGGCTTGTCTACAGAAAAAGCCATCCCGCCCTTTCAGCAAATCCCGAAAGTGGGTGACACTTTAACTACGCGGGAGATGATAAGAACCCACAGGCGACCTCGTTACCACAGAGCCATTAACTAGGGCCATTTCCGCACTAGCGTGTTATAGCGCGATGATTCCACTTTCAACCTCCTCTGGAATCCTGGGGTTTGCAGTTTCGGGAGGGGCCGGACGGCCAGGATTCCAGAGGAGGTTGATTCCAGAGGAGGTTTCCAGAGGATTCCAGAGGAGGTTGAAAGTGGAATCATCGCGCTATAACAGGCTCGTGCGGAAAATGGCCTAGTACTTGTACTGGGCGGTCGCTGAGGAAGCAGCAGGCAAAGAGGGCGGGAGCGAAACGCCAAAGCAGAGCGGAGGAAAACGCTCAGGTGCAGCAAGCAAACCCCCAAGGGCGCCTCGCCTCAAACCCGGACGCCCCCTTCTTCCCGCCCCGGGAACTGCGCGCCCTCCTCCTGCCTCTGCGGGCTCCGGCTCCGCGGCTGCCTTACGTACCGAGGTCTCCGGGGGAGCTTCCCTCAAAACACGGCGCCCCAGCCTCTCCACCGCCTCTTCCTCCGCCTGTCGGTACCTGAGCGACCAGAGAGGGAAAGAGGCGGCAACGCTCCAGGGCCGCCCACGACTTCTGAGACCCGGATACTGAGGGGCGGGCGGCGCGGGCAGCACCAAGGAGGCGCCTTCCCTGTCAGCTGTGCTGCGCGGGAGGAGGAGGCGGAGAGAGGGGATTGGGGGGATGCCACCCAGGCCATTTCCGCACTAGCCTGTTATAGCGCGATGATTCCGCTTTCCACGTCCTATGGAATCCTGGGTGTTGAAAGCGGAATCATAGCGCGTAGAACACTCTAGCGCGCAAACGGCCCCAGATATCCTGAAGGCGCCAGGTGCTGTCTGGCTTTGGAGGCTGAGCAGGGGACAGGCTGGTTAGTATCTGCATGAGGGTCCGGCGAGGAGTATCAGATGTCAATAGGCGTATAGTGCAGAGGAAGGGAATGGCAAAGCTCGTCTGAATAGTCCATATCTAAGAGAACGTCTGAAAGGTGTGCGGTCGGCACCGCAGGTCGGCAGGAGGAGGGAAGACACGCACACTCCAGGGGCCCCTCCTCTGCTGGCCGGGCGGGATGGGAGGGACGCGGCTTGTATGTAGTGTTGCCAGGTTTTAAAAGTCGCCGTGAGGGCCGGTCGGAATTCATGACGTGCAGGGTTGGCAGTCAGGAAGTAGGCCATTAAGGAGTTTGTGTTCTCCCTCATCGTCAAATAGAGGTATTGATTTCAGTTCACCTGGTCGTGTGTTTCCCTTTAAGATCAACATGTCCATATTCACAGACTACAGCTATTTCCGCATGAGACTGTTATAGTTTGTTTATTTATTTATTTTTTAATTTGTATCCCGCCTCTCCATATGGATCGAGGCGGCGAACAACTTACCATGTATTTCGAAACATTTTTCTATACATGCCCCCAACAAGCTGGGTACTCATTTTACCGACTTGCGAAAGGATGGAAGGCTGAGTCAACCTTGGAGCCCGGCAGGATCGAACTCACAACCTTGTGGTTCGTGGCTTGCAGTACTGGCATTTAACCACTGCGCCACCAGGGCTCCCAGGCCTGGCTCCCCCTCCTGAAACGGCAAACCCCAGGACTCCATAGGATGTTGCAAGTGGAATAATAGCACTATGGCCATTTCCGCAGTAGGCAGTTATAGCGCGATGATTCCACTTTCAACATCCTCTGGAATCCTGGGGTTTGCAGTTTTGGGAGGGGCTGGCCGGCAAACCCCAGGATTCCAGAGGATGTTGAAAGTGGAATCATCGCGCTATAACAGGCTAGTGCGGAAATGGCCCATAACAGTCTAGTGTGGAAATGGCCTACATGATGCATACATTGCTGTGATTATTGGAGGGCCCACCCTGCCCCTAAAATTTGGGGGAGAATCTCACTCAGTCTATATAAAACGAAAGTGATGCTCAAATAGGGGACATCCCTTACAGTAAAGGACACCTGACACCCCTATAAGGGGTAAGTTTTCTGGCCCTCATGTAAAGGACACGGAAGACTCTTTTTATGAGAAGCATATTCTTTCCTCTCCCTGCTTCCTGGAGGTCAGTTCTAGAAGCTGTCCTGGCATCCTCCAGATGTGTTGGACTAAAAGTCTCTGGTAACTGAGGAGGATGGGACTTTCTGTCCAGCACAGTGAGATGGAGGCAGCATAGTTTGAGGAAAGCAGTTGTAGGTAATGCAAGGGTCTCTGCTCCAATTTACCAGGCCTAAGTTGTTGTCCTAACAGGACTTATACTCATTTACCTCAAAGTAACCTCCAATGAATTCAGTGAGACTTAGGCCGTTTGTACCCTACACTGTTACAGTGCTGTCATTCCACTTTCAATATCCTATGGAATCCTGAGTTCAAGGAGAGACCTTTAGAATTGTCAGCCAGAGAGCTCTTTGGCCTCACTAAACTACAAACCCCAGAATTCCACAGGATCTTGAAAGTGGAATAATAGCACTATAACACTGCAGTGCAGAAATGGCCTTGCTTGTTGGTAGGCACGCATAAAGATTTCTCTGCTCCTAAGCTGTATGACTCCAACTTGTCAATTTGTGGCCCTCAAGCTGTTGCTCGACTGCAACTTCCATCAGCCCTAGCTAGCATCTTTAATGGTGATTGATTATGTGAGTTGTAAGTGCAACAGCATCCAGAGGATCACAAGATAACCACTCTGCTATGTGTGCTATACCATCACCCGTAATTTTTGCTGTTATTACCAGAGAACTTTTATTTGACATCCTGCTCTTTCTGCAGATGTTAACTGCAACCTGTGCTGTCCCACTGGGTTCAAGGAAATTCACTTAAACAGAAAAGTGCTCACCTACAAGTAAGTTCCACTCAAGAGAATGGGACCTAAAATTGTCTAGCAGTATACTGTAAATCTCTGACTGGGTGTTGGGTACTTCTTATGTCAATTCAATTCTGAAGCAACTTTGTTTACAGCTATTACACAACTGTCAGTTGAACATTATCCTTGGAAAATGACCTTTTATCTCTTGCTTGAAGGCAGGACAATGCCATTCTCAAGTGAACAAAAATACTTTTTAATCTGTATTCAATCTGAAACACTTGGTAAACAGAAAATAAAATACAGAGAAACCAAAAATCTTCCAGTTATTAATGTAAAGGTGCCCAACCCCACACATATATCCCCCCAACACAAAGGAAAGCAAACATATGTTGACAAAACATGCACAAACTATAAAATAAATTAAATGAGGCCACACTGCAGATGATTTCAGAATGAATACAGTGTTATATATTGTATTGTACTTATTGTAATTTGTTTTTAAAAAGTTTGAATTAGTATATAATATTAGAGTGTAGCTTTCATAGAAAATATTATTTACATATCGGAGAAAACTGTACAGGGAAAATTCAGTAGAATAGTACAGTACAGGTAAAATATAAAGGAAAAATAGTATTGGAAGCTTATGGAAATTTTTTAAAAATAGAAATTGATGTATGTTTTGCTGATCCTTGAACTGTTTATAATTTCTGCTTTGTTTTTGAAGTGCATATTTGGCATTGCAAACATCTGTTGGGCAACAATCCCTAACACACTTATCTATGCGTTAGCTTCATATTTCTGAGTGGATGTAACAGATAAACAATTGCATTGAAACTGCATGATGTCATAGTAGGTCTTGCTATTCCTTTGTTTCTAAATTCTCCCTAACCAGCAACTGAAACAAAAATGTTGCTTGACTGCAAAACCTAAATTTCTGTTTACAAGCACAACACCTACGCTGGCAAAATATTGGCTTGGAGGATCAGAAACTATCTCTGAGCATGTATACTTTTTTCTCTGTTTCACACTAACCATAGCTTATTGTAGTGTCTAAACTGGTAAGCTTTGGAGATATGAAAGTGTATGGATGTATGGATATATCTCTTGTTTTTATGTTGTTTCTCATTGCTTTCTACTGTAAATTTGTAAGGTTTTATATTTGTTTTATGTTATTAAGGATGAATAAAAATAATAATAATAAACTGGTAAGCTTTGGTAATGCCATTCCTCACACCAAATCTCCAACAGAATTGAAATTATTCTGATTTGCTGCTAATTACAATTTGCTGATTCAGGGTTTGTGGCAAATTGCATAAGGAATGGAAAGGAAAGCCACATGGAATGGAAGGAATGAGTGAAACCCTTGATCTCCTAGCTCAGTAATTCTTAACCAGGAGTCCACGGAACTCTCACAGGAGGGTCATGAAACCTACTAATGGACACCAACAGCAGCAACAGAGATTTGGCAACAGGAGAGGTGTGAGTGCCAGAATTACAGGGAGCAGTTTAGGCATGTGCACACACCTGCCACTGTGTCCCTTTTGTCTGGGACACAACAGCATGGAGTGTGGGCCCTGAGGGACATGGCAGCAGGTGTGTGTGCATACCAAAAGTCCTCTCTTGTTTTGAAACAAGGGAGCAGTTTTGGCATCTGCAACCCTCCCCCCACTGCTGTGTCCCTGGAGAAAGGGACATGGCAGCAGACATGTGCATGCACCCAAATTATGAATCTGAAGATCAGAGACTGAATCCCCTGTTACCTTGATTTCTGGGGGTCCTGGGAGGGACACCTAGGTGCACTCCGAATATTAATAATTTGGGGGAATTAGCAAGGAGCACAAGCTAGCAATACGAGAGGCAGCGTAAGGTAGCAAGATTTGTAACCCTATGTTTACGGGGTCGGGCCGCGACAAGAACTAGGCAAGTTGTTCAATTAAAAGATTTTATTAAACTCTCCTTAATAAAGCAAACAATGACATACACACTCACGCACTCATCCAAGAACTACAGAAGCAGAAAGTGAGGAAAATTGATAGGGGTTTTCAGAGGGTTTCTGGGTGATACTCCACCTGATCCTGCAGTCCAGTAAAATTGAAGATAGAGATCGAGGCTTGGATTTGTGGTTTCCCAGCACATGGAGGTTGAGGGGAGGCTCGCTGAACAGAGAGGCAGCAGTTCGGGATGCAAGGCATGAGCATTCCAACAAGGAGCTCAAACTTGGGGTTTTCATAGGGAAGATTGTACCTGGAGGCTAGCCCTCTCCTGAGGAGAACAATAGGGTTTTTAGTGGAGACAAAGCCTCCGAAAGGTCAAAATCAGAATTGATGAGATTTAGCCAGCATTGCCAATTGTTAGAGCAGTATGCAGATGAGGAACGCTTAGCGTTTGTATAGAGCAAGCAGTTCGGGGCTGAGAGCCCTTGCATTTGCTTAATGATTGGCTGTGTCTGGAGGGCACTACCGACTGTGCGACAGATAGCTGTTTACTGGCCTACACCTAGCCCGCATAATTAAGGCCATGCTGCTGTGCCTGCCTACACTGGCTTTTCGTGACCCGATCAGACACGTGGAGTTCATTTTATGGAATGCCATGTGGAAATATTAAACATAACCAATATGAAATTGTAGACCTCGGGCTTGGGCCAGATAACCACAGTAACACCCCATTCGACCATGGAAACCCACTGGATGACCTTAGGTAAGTCACATTCTCTCAGCTTCAGAAAAAGGCAAAGGCAACAAATCTTGCCAACAACACCTTCATGACAGGTTTACCTTAGGATGATCAGAAGTCAATTTTCTTTTCTTTCTTTTTTTTTAAATATTTTTATTAAAGTTTAAATTGAAAGTAAAAAAAAAGCCTTCCCCACTTCCAAGCTTTTTTCTTTTTTCCAGTTGAATCTGCTTGTTTACATTCCATTCATACATAGTTTCTGTTTAATGCAGTGGTTCTCAACCTGGGGGTCGGGACCCCTTTGGGGGTCGAACGACCATTTCACAGGGGTCGCTGCTTCTCAATCCTCCCCCCCTTTTAAAAGAAGGTGGCCTCACAGCCAATGGGAGCAGTGCTTCTGAGACCCCTGTGCTGGGAAGAGGGGAGAGGAGGCATGCTGGGCATTTCCCCATCTTTCCCTGGCTGGTGGGAAAGCACTGGAGGAGCCAAAACGCATCTGCTTATGCCGCCGCCATCTTTCCTCTCTCCCTGTCCTTTCCTCCCTGTGCCTTGTGTAAAATGTGGACTGTTTCGGCATTGCCTTTGGGAGTGACTGGCTTTTTGAACTGTGGAAACCCAACATTCAGAACTAGAACTACTGCCTTAATTCTGGCATTGATGGACGCTTTCTGTGCTTAAAAAAGCGGGGGAGGCTTTCCAGTTTTTAGGCATTAGAAGTCTATCCAGAGCAGTGATTTAGGGCAGTGTTTCCAATCTATTCGGAATAATAGATAGATAAATAAATAAATAATAAATGACAAAAATGATTTTATGGTTGGGGGTCACCACAACATGAGGAACTGTATTAAGGGGTCGCGGCATTAGGAAGGTTGAGAACCACTGTTTTAAAGGATAATCTTACATTGTTGCATCTTACATTATTACTTTGCTGCTTTGTTACATTGCCTTATTACATTGTTGCCTTCCATTACATGCAATCTTGCTTTATTCCTTTTTCTTTTCTTATACTATATCTTTATCCAATTCAACAAAAGTCAATTTTCAAAGGGGAGAGACATGATGACTAGAAAGAACCTCCTCCTCTCACCAGTACTTTGTTGTTGTGTGCCTCCAAGTTTCTCATGACTTTTGGCAACTCTAAGGAGAACCTATCACGGGAGGGGGGGGATTGGCGAGGTTTGATCAAAGGGGGTTTGTCTTTGCCTTCCTCTGAGGCTGAGAGAATGTGACTTTTCCAAGGTCACCCAATGTCTAAGCAAGGATCTGAATCCTAGGCGATTTCCGCACTAGACAGTTATAATGCTGTTATTCCACTTTCAACATCCTATGGAATGCTGGGGTTTGCAGTTTAGGGAGGGCCCTTTGAGGCTCTAGTCTTGAGAAGCCTTAAATAAATAAATAAATAAATAAATGTATATTTTAATAGATATATTAATATTTAAATACATATTTGAATGTTTAAATCTTGAGTTAAATCTTGGGGTCCTTGGCAACAAATATTATTTACAAGGGATCCCCCATAAAGAAAAGGTTAAGAATCATTGTTTGTTTGTTTGTTAATTTTATTAGAATTTATTACATAAAGAAAAAATATGAGAGCACACAAGATAACGTAAATACTAACTAGACAATACATATCTAAAAAACACAGAATATAAACATTGATCCCAGTTTGGTAGAGGTGGTGCTATATCCACTTAGATCCACTTAGCTATACATGTTATACGGAAAAATTATTATTTATGATTATACCAGTTACATATTAATTATCCAATTTACTTATAAAAGTTCCTTCCATTATTAACGTAGATACCACTATTGGTTATATTAGATATATATATCACATATATTACCTATATGGCATATATAGTATGTACCATATAACATTATATAGATATATTTATTGTATATATATATTTATCACTTCTTATCTACTCAGAATGTCTATATTTCTACACTGTATGGTTATTATTAAACTATACCACCACCTCCTCCCACTTAATCCTCCCCCCCACCCTCCCCTCCTACCGAAACGCATAAAACAAATGCATCCTTACCTGTCTCTTTCCCTCTAAAAAATACCCATTTTAGGAATTCCATATTTTCAATGATTTCCATATTTTTAAACCTTGTTTTTTAACAATTTATCAATAATACTTTTAATATCTACCAATATGTTACCCCTTCCTATTCCATCTTTATATACCTTATCGCCATGTTATTTTTTAAACCGTTATAGCGTTCTCACATCTTCTAGACACAGCTTTCCTTAATATGTAAGAAGGGAAATTTCCCTCATATTCACCCTCACCTTTAAATTTTAAAACAACATTACCTTCACATTTAAATTTTACCAAAGTTTTCAAAAATATTAGTATGTTAAGACATGGTGGCATTCTTACCCCAGTAAGATTCCCAAAGAGGAAAAATTATCTTCCATTCTTCAATAGTATTCTTTTTTAAGTTATCCTTCAAAAACTCTATTACTATATCTGCTTCCGCTAAATCAAATAGTTTTGGTAACCAGTCTTCTAATCTTGGGGATCTTTTCTGTTTCCACATCTGTGCATAGCATAATCTGGCAGCGGTTATCATATATAAGATTATTTTCTTTTGTGAATTATTTATATATAGTTCCTCTATCGTATTAAGAAGATATACTTTAGGGGATAATGAAAATTTTATTTTTATTGTATCTTGGATTTTATTATGTACTCCTGCCCAAAATTTTTTCACTTAACCACATTGCCACCATATATGATAAAAAGTACCTCTCTGATCACATTTGCAACAGGTGTCATTCAATTTTTTTTGTATCTTTGATATTTGAACTGGGGTAATGTACCATCTTGTAATCATTTTCTCTTAAGCTGGCTGGTTTTATAAGTTTCCATGTGATTCTCCAAGAGCTTTCCCATTGATCCATAGTTATTACCTGATTGAGATTTTGAGCCCATTTTACCATTGTCATTTTAACTGTTTCTGGTTCATTTTGTAAGTTCAATAATATTTTATATATTTGACTTAATCTATGCTTTTCTCCTGGCTTTAGTATCCTACTAAATTCTCTTTCTTTTATCTCAAAACCCTCTGCTTCTTTGTCTTTTTTATATCTCTCTAGTAATTGTGTTAGTAATAACCAATGTGTCTGTAACCCATATTTCATTAAATCCTCTTTAGATTTAAAGGTTATATTGTCTCCTTGTATATTCAGTGTATCTTTGTAAGTGATCCAAGTATTTATCCTAGGGATTTCTCTTTTGTAAAAGCCCTCATGCACTGAGACCCATACTGGGATTTTTAAATATAGTTGTCTTTTATATTTTACCCATGCAGTTAGTAAGGATTTTCTTAAATAATGTGAACTAAAACCTTTATCTATTGATGATTTGCTGTACCACACGTAGGCGTGCCAACTGAAATATAACTCCTCACCTTCTAGATTTAACATTCTAATGTTTCTCAAAGTTATCCACTCCATCATCCACTCTAGTCAATTTGCGTAATAATACAATTTTAAACTTGGTAGTCCCATTCCCCCTCTTTCCTTACTATCTTCTAGCACTTTAAATTTTATTCTAGGTCATTTCCCTTTCCATATGATGTGAGGATGGATGTGAGGGTGATCTGGCTGCGACATCTGTCACCCCATTGATCAGCAGGGTTGATTCGGCTGATCTGGCTGGCTAGGCGGGTGTCCCCTTCCTCCCTCACCGCTCCATGTGCGTCCCTTCCGAAGCTGCATGTTCAGTGGAAGAGGACGACCATCCCAGATAGAAGGAGTGTACCGTTCTTCGGTCAAGGGTATACGATAGCTGCGCTCCCCTGCTAGAACCTCCAAACAAGCTCAAGAACCATTGTTCTAGATCATTATTGGGAAGGACCCTTAAACTGGATTCTAATGCTGATTACATAAATATGCATAGTGCAGTGAATATGCTTTGTTTGTTAGTTTGTTTTTATTCTTCAACTGCTCACACTCAGAAGCTCTAGATAAGTTTTGATTTGTCATTTTGATTTATTAAGTGCGGAAATTGTTAATGATCACACAGCAGGTGAGCTCTAGATCATGATACCCATTGTGCAACTGGTTGTGGAACTGTAAGATCCAGAATAGCTGTGCTGCCAATTAACTATACTATCCTAAAAGTGCATAGGATCTTGGTTGATTTTTTTGCATGTGTTGTTGTTGTTGTGTGCCTTCGAGTTGTTTCTGACTTGCGGTGACCCTAAGGTGAACTTATCACACAGTTTTGGGGGGTTGAGAGTGTGTGACACACCCAAATTCACCCAGTGTATTTCCATGGCCAAGTGGACCATATTGGCTCTCTATGCCTACTTAGAAATAAATCCCAAGCAAGTGTGTATTCATGCCATTCTTTATATTCCTTCCCTATCTGCTCTTCCTCTCAGTGTAAGACCTCTCTAGTACCAGTGTTTCTTCATGATAAATAATAAAATATTAAAACCCTTTAAATAAATAAATACATTAACAAACACAGACCTCAACACACACTCTAACCCCATATATACCAAAGTTACAGTGTTAAACAGTCTTGTCATTCAACTCAATGGAGTTACTTCTGAGTAGGCATGCATTAGATAGAAGTATTAGTCTGCAGCTCTGTGTCCTGTGCTATTCTGTGCCTTTACTTAGCCTGCAATTCTGTGCCCAGCTTCCTTGAGTAAGTCCCATTGAACTCAATCAGGTATATTTCTAAATACGATGCAGTACAGGATTGCGTTTAAAACAGCATTCAGACCGTCAGCTTATGATTAACACAGCTGTTTCCATAATGATGCACGACTAGACATGTCCTTTAGGATGATAATTTTATTTTGGGAAACTTGTTATTATTTAGCAAATTCTTCACTGTAGCCGTCCAGAGTAATTAAAGTAACTAGTCTTCTAAAGTGTTACATTATTTACATACAGCTGTAGTCATAGAAGTGTTTTTAATGTATTATGTGGTACTTCTTTTGGCATTATTGTCATTGTTATAGATTATGGGTTTTGTTTTGTTTTTTTGGTTAATAAAGATAAAAAAAGAAGTGGTAGTGGCAGCAGTGGTAGTAGTAAATAATAATGATAATAGCAGTAATGTTATTGATAAATAAATGGATCTTATATGTTTCTCTATCATCTGCCTATAAGCTATTCTGGGAGCCTTTTCAGCTAAGGAACAAGACAAAAGTGCAATGGGCGGGTGCATAAATAGATAGATCTTTGTGGAGAAGAAACGCTAAGAGTGTCAGTGTGATTTATTAGTAGAAAGTTATTATTAACAGGTTTTCCCAAAACATAATAAATCTATGAAATGTGGTTTCCTTCTGTAAGTATATTATTGTTATATTTCTTTACTTGCAAACTGCTTGCTGAAACAGAAAATTCTCATTAAGGGCATTTTGAATAGGCCCTTAGGTGTTTCTACTGATGAGAATTTAGTAGTGTCCACATGGGGGCACCTTTGTTGCAGTCTTTCACAACATCGTTTTGTTCCTACAATGTGCTTCTCTTTTGCTCCCTTTTTCCAGTGGATGATTCTGAGGACACCACTGTATTGTTTCCAAGCAGACACATTTTCAGCAGTTCAACTCGTCCCCCAACCCATATTTTATAACAGTGAAACACTTCTACTTCATTCCAACAAAAAGGATAATTTTTTTAAAAAAATACTAGTTTTAATTGTGCCTTTAATTGTATTTGTAATCATACTTTTAGCTGTATTTTAATTGTACTTTTAACTATGGTATATTTTAGTTATAGTATATTTTATAAATTGTTCCATGTATATTTTAACTGTGGCTTTTAACTCTATCTATCCTGTACCTTGAGCCCTGGGGAGAGGTGAGTAATAAATAATTATATTATTATTATTATTATTATTATTATTATTATTATTATTATTACTACTACTACTACTACTACTACTACTACTACTACTACTACTACTACTATTTGTGTCTGTGGACACTAGATCCTGTCTGGTCTCAGAAGCTAAGCAGTGTCAGCCCTTGTTAGTAGTTGGATGGGAAACAGCCAATGAATATCTGGTGGTATAGGCTATACGTCAGAGGAAGAAACTAGCAAAACCACCTCTTGAGTATTGCTTTCCTAAGAAAGCCCTGTGAAATTCATGGAGTCACGATAAGCTGACCGGTGATTTGAAAGCACATGAACACAATAGAATAAATCTCCATGTATCAATCTTGTGAAGAAAAGGGAATGGACAATTTCTTGTCGTTACAAGAAATTGCCATTACCAGTTCAGCCCCCTGTGAAAACTGAGTTTAAAATATGCATCATTTTATCAAATGGTATTTTCATGGAAGCTGAGTTGAGGTTATCAAAAGCAAATGAGCTGGAAGGCAAGCTCTGTCCTGAACAGCTGCTGGGACGCTGGTGAATGAATGAGTAGTTACCACCTCTGGAAAAATCATCCATTTGAATGGGTGAGGGGGCAGCAGCACCACCTTCCACTGCTTCCTCCATTCCTTCTACAAAACCATGGGCCCCATGCGGAACATACCACCCTTGTGGTCTTCTTTGGAGGAAACTCATTTTCTGTGCAGAAAACACCACATTCCACACAAAAAGTATTTTTTGTCACAGGCTAAATCTCAAACTCCTTATAGTCTTCAAAAACTTCAGAGTTTTCAATTACTTTCTTGCAGAAAGAAGAAAAATGGTAAAATTATTCACTCTTGCCTGCATGAATAAAATTAATGAAGATTTACATCCCTAATTAGTTTCTGACTTGTTGTTTTTCCTTCACACACCTAGGAAATGGCCCTAGAGAGGTGGGAGAAAATAGGTCTGCTTTTGCCCCATTTGGAAGACTTCAGGCAGATAGATGTACAATGTGCTCTTTCTGTCTCTCACTGTATGTGTTATGGGGGGGCATACGTGTTCTCATCCTCAGCCATCCAAAGGTTTCTTGCTTTTTGAAAATGACTTTCTCCCTTCCCCTTATGACTGGAACTCCCTCCTAGAGAGCTTCTATATTCCCAGCTCCCTTCTTTGGTTCAAGTCCCTCCTCAGAACCCTCCTCTTCTTTGAAGCCTTCTATCCATCTCCTTCATTCCCTTGTCCCGCTGTATATACAGTTAGAAAGATATGCATATCAAGTCAGAAGGAAGTCTCATTCAGTTCAATGGATCTTATGCTCAAGTACGTATGCATAGGATTGACCTATCCCTAAATATAAGGTGTGACTGGTTGAGCTGAACCATCTGCATGTAGCTGTTCCTCCCTGACTCCATTTCCATCTGCTTCCTGTGGTGTTTCTCATGAGGAACATTAGGTAAGTTAGCTCCCTAGAGCAGGTATTTAACCTTAAAGCATGTATAGAAGAAGGGAGAGGAAGAAACAAGGATAATACACTTTTTAAAATAATTGGCCTCTTTATTGGCTTTCTAGAAACACTGTTCAAGAAAATACAATCATTTATGTTTAATATGGCAATATCTCTCTGCTTATCCCTGCCTTCATGACACTCCCCTCCCACCATTTCCCCCCATGATTAATTTTAGGTTGTAGTTTCCATGAGGGAGGTATTTTGTTGCTACATTAGCAGAGTGATGGCACTGCTGCTAAGTAAAATAATACCTTTAAAAATAATGTGTTTGTTTTATGGAAAGATGTTATACAATAGACCCTCCACATTTGTGGGTTTCACTTTCATAGATATGATTATTTGCAAATTTCTCCAACCCCTGCCCACCTCCAGCACTTCTTTTCCAGGGGGACCTTCCCTCTGATCAGCCCTTGTGCAGCCCTTTAAAACCTGCCTCTGGTCCTCCTCCTCCTCCTTCACCAGCTGCTGCCTGGCTAGCTAAGGAGAGATTGCACCCCAGTTTCTCAGCACCACAAACCTTCTCATGATGCCCCCCCCACAGACACCCAAGGAAGGAGATGGACAAGAGAGAGGATGTATAGGGCGACCATGCCAACCCACCTTGTCTTGACCTAATTTGGGCCATTTCCACACTACACTCTTATAGCACGATTATTGCAATTTCAACATCCTATGGAATCCTGGAGTTTGCAGTTTAGGGAGCACCATGCCTCAGCCTCCTTCCCATAGACACACACACATTTGATATTTGTGGTTTTTTCACTCTTGCAGGGATCCTGTGGCCCCAACTCTATGTGGAGGACTAACTGTGCAAGCAACAGATACCCATATGGCTTCAGATGTATTTATTTAATATGCAGCACCATCTCTCT
This sequence comes from Ctenosaura bakeri, assembly GCA_948474755.1. Classification (NCBI taxonomy): domain Eukaryota; kingdom Metazoa; phylum Chordata; class Lepidosauria; order Squamata; family Iguanidae; genus Ctenosaura; species Ctenosaura bakeri. Next base: position 97,417 of record CAOLHI010004480.1, on the reverse strand, counting down.
TCTTTCATCAGAGGACCTTATGCACATTTCCCAGCAGGTCTTACATCCTAACATGGAGCAGGGCCAAAACTGCTTTGCTTCAGTGAGATAGATGCCTCAGAAGCCACACCTTCAGACAAATCTTCTGTTCCCTAGAAGGGAAACACATGCAAACTAAGTGGGGCAGAATTATTAAGGCGGAATAACTCTACTTGGCCTTGATGACCCTGGTATAAATTAATAGCACAGTAATAAATATATAAACAGACAATGGACCTTGGGGCATATCTACTCCTAACTTCTAGGGTTCAAATTACAGTAGAGTCCCGGTTATCCGATGCTCCGGATTAACCGACATCGCGGCTGCCTGGGGGCGTGGCTGCAGGCATTTCCGCACCCCCAGACACGCCCATACATGCCCCCGACACGCTCCCAAAATGGCGGCCGCCATGGGGCTCTGTGTCATCCGACATTTCAGTTATCTGAACCTGCGCCCGCCAATTTAGGTCGGATAACCAGGACTCTACTGTATAGTGAAATAGGCTTCAGCTGAACATTAGGATAAAACTCTGTATTAAAAGTAGCTTTGCAGTAGAACTAATTACTTTTAAGGCTGTGAGGCTCAACCCTGCTGGAGATTTTCTTGTGGCAAAGCCACTCTAGCTCTGGGTTCCTTAAATCGAACAGGAGGCTGAACTAGTTGGTCCCTTTCAGTATCTATGATTCTTGGAATAAATCACTAAACAAAAACATCATTGGGTAGATAAGGCATGAAAGCAGAAATTGTGTGGGTTTTCCAAGCAGGGTTACCATCATACTCTAAAGCAACATCTGTCTTCCTGTAATTTGAACCCTAAACATCAGGAGTGGTTGCACTCTATCTCTATTAGATTTTTGTGAGCAGGATTATCCTTATCTCCTGGCCAGTTTCTTGGACTTGGAAATGCTAGGGAATGATAAAGAACCAAATGCAGGGTTACATGAATAACTATGGCTGGAATTCTGTTGACTAATCCCTACCACAGAAGATCCATTGAATCTGTTACTGAAATGTGAGTCAAAACATCAGTGAATCCTTAGGGGTCTAGTCTAGCTGGGACTGACCATAGGATTCATGCCTATATAATATGATCATGTCAATTCATCCTAACAGCTGTGGAGAAAAGTGATGATGTATAGTAAGAGACAATATTTGAATGGGAAACCTGATCTAGATTTCTCTAAAGTAATATAGCCACAAAGGCATTGAGGCAGAAACGTGTCCTCCTAGGGAAGCAGAATGAAAAGCCTTCCCTGAATCAAAGGCTAAGATTATGCAAATATATTCATCCATGTTTATTTTTTGTGATGATATTCTTGATCTATGTGTGTACCAAGGTCCTAAGGCCAAATGGGAAAATTGAACCCCCAGATCCTGAGGGATTGTTGACACCACTGGAGCTCAGCCAATCCCTGAAGGCCATGTTTCCTTGGTAGCTCCTCCTCTTGGGTCTTTGTGACATCACAGAGGCAGTGGCTTAAGGCAATTTGCTCACTGGCCAGGCTTCAGAGCAGTCCAGCACACAGACCAGGGTGGATGGCAGGCAGAGGAGGCAAACTGGCAGAAGGCAGGAAGAGGATCCCACAGGCAACAGGATGACAAGGCAAGTTCCCAGCGTAAGCAGGTGAACTTGCTAAGTTGGTGGTGAGTCTGGGGACCAGAGGCCAGTGGAGTTCTGCGACCAGAAGCTGGCTGATGTCGGCCGACGGACCCGGCAGAAGCCAGTTGGCGGAAGCTCGGTGGATATCTATGGATTGAATCTGGGGCGTGTCTGTGAATGAAAGGAGAGTGTCTGGTGGAGTGAATGGATTCGGCGCGGACATTCCTTTATGGATGTCTCCCGAGGTGTGCATGTGTGTGAGAATGAGAGGTATGAATGTGGTTGCGGCGATTGTGTGTGTGTGTGTGTGTGCTTCTGCTCAGGTTCTGGCCGGAGTCGGAGGCAGAGTGAATGTGATGAACTGGTGGATGTTCATGGGGTAGACGCCAGTGGATGTTGGCAGGTGGAAGCTTGGGGATGAAGTCGCCAGACAGAGGCCGGTGGCTGCATCCAGGATGGAGCTGGCTGACTGTGGCAGACAAGCCAGGCAACTTATTTTTGTCATTTTTATCTTCCAGGGAATGAAATCTTTTGCTGGTGTGGACATAAAAAGGATGCTGAGTTATCCATCTTACTGTAGCAAAGCAACTCAAGTTTAAGTTCACCCCTTTGTGTTAATTAGGCATATTAATAAATTGCCCTAGTTCAACCCAAGCTCTGTCTGCGATCTCGTTATTTCGTGGGTTGGGCGGCAAACAGTCTAATATGTTTACAGAGCACACTGCACCAGCACACAAAGAGGGGAGCCTGCAAGCTAGCCCCTGCCTCTAGTTCTGCTGCTCTTGTCAAATAGAGAGCAACAAGTCTGAACATCTCTCATTGTGAGCGGAGGCTCTTCATGTTACCAAGAAACCTGATTTCTTTTTCAAATGCCAGTGTTCACAGCACTAAACCAGTGCTGTCTAATTAAGGGTAGACAAGGATAGAGCAGAAACAAGCAATAAACTAAAATTACAAAGCACAGACATCTTGTGGTATTTGGGTAAAGAAAATGGAATAGAAACTCACTATTGTCCTCCTACTTGCTACTAGCAGGAGTACTTTTCTTTTATTCTTACATCCTATTAAAACAATATAGAATATAAATCATAGTTGCTATATCTGTGGCAGCTTGACTTAACAACAGCTTGTAGTATCTTTTGGAGAGCATAGTCTATAACTGTACCCTACTTATTTCTTTGGATAGAGGGAATATTCAGCTCTTCTTACTGTAATATTTTTTTCTTTCTTTTGTTTCTGCTTTTGGCTCACACTCAGTCATCCACAGAATTAAAAGTACACAAAGGGTATAACCTGACCGTGAATGGCTTTAAAAGTAATTTCCTCTCTTTAGCTTGCCAAGGAGAAATTATGTATGCGTGCCTTGAAGCTGTCTCTTGACTTATGGCGACCTCATGAATTTCATAGGGTTTTCTTAGGCAAGGAATACTCAAAGATGGTTTTGCCAGTTCCTGCCTCTGAAATATAGCCTACAACATCTGTAATTCATTGGCAGACTCCCATCCAAGTACTAACAAGAACAGGCCCTGCTTAGCTTCCAGAATCAGATAGAATCGGGTGCCTCACAGAGCTCTAACTGAAAAAAATTCTGTGCAGATTCTAATTTACAATTCCCAGCATTCTTTGGAAGGCAAAATATGATAGACAAAGTATCAGCTTCTGGTTGCAGAAAACAAACTTGAATTTGTTAAAATATGTTTATTTGTAGAGCAATTAGGGTTAAGAGGAGACTTTGGCAAATGTCCTGCTTCCCCTTTGAAATCCTCACCAAATTCTCTTCATTAGGATTGTTAATTACACACAACCAAAAAGGAGGATATGTATCACTTAAGAAAATGACAGAGGAGGACACAGATTTGCGCAACATGCAAATTTCCCTTTTAAACTTTCTTTACAACAAGAATGAATAGCAATACTGCTGGATACACCAGGTGTATAATTGCAGTTGTTAACACTCTGCTTGTGGATCATTTCATTTTTCATTATGCAAACTGAGGTACAATACTTCTAAACCTAGAAAATTTATTTGCTGGGCAATGAGCCACAGTCCAAAAAAGGAACATTTCCAAATTCTGCAATACGTATTTATCTATTTGCAATAACTAACTGAAGGCAGCGTCTTGCGGGGGCCTAGCCAATGAATCACAGTTCTTGTAGCCTTCCTGGTAGATGCAGGTAATTTTGCCCTGTCCTAACTGCCTAATTAAAGCAAGGTATTTGGATCAGCAAAGAAAAGTTAGTGTAACAGGAGTGTGTTGTCTCAGCATAACTACCAGTTGTACTAGATATGGAGACTGATTTGTTTTATGCAGCTGACTCCTTCCATAACACCTGTTTAAGAATTGGCACAGAACCAGTACACCTATGCAGACACCCAGACATCTGTGGTAAAATAAATACTAGTTTTTACATGTATTGTTTGTAAAAGAGGAGTAAGAAAACCAGCATCACTCAAGAGCATTGCTGACATAGGTAGAAAAATGTGCCTATAAATTATAATTTGAAGCTGGTTTTATAGCCTCCACCTGCATAAATGCCAAATCTGTCTCTGTAGTCTCACTGGGCAGTGCTGGGTCATTGGATAGCGCTGCTTCACATCCTGTGAAAATATGGCATAGGCAGTTAGAGGGAGACTCCCCATCTCTGAGTGTTTAAACACACAGAGGCAATAGATTTCTATGTCAAAAATGCTCAAAACCCAGAAAACACCACTACATGTATCCTGCAATCATCCACATTTGATAATCACTGCTACATTTGAGTGGAATTTAGTGGTTTAAAGTATAGGACTGCCTAAGTAAAAAATAAGCATTGTTCTGTTAGAGAATTTTAAAAAAATTAAAACATTTAAATGAATTCCACATTTTGTATGTTTTGTGTGTGTGTATTATATGATTTCAGCTTGTTTCTTTCAGACAGAACAGACTGAACTTTCAGACAGAACATAATATATATAGATGTAAATGCATTGTGAAGCCTTCTTTTGGTGAATGAATGTTGATAATTTAAAACCCCTAATTGCTGGGCTAATGATAATGCAGAAGGCTTGGATGACAGAACTCCAACTAAACACATACAGGAGACAATGTGAAAGTTGAAACGCCACAGCTCCTTTGGTTAAAGCTATTAGAGCATTTGCATGGATCCAGCAATCAGGTGACTTGCTTGCTGCCCAGTGATACCCTACCCCTTGCCTGTCTGTCTGGGTAAAATCTGTGACATGGCAGTAACCAGGATCTGTTCTGGACAGATGCCACTGTGTGCTTCCCACTGCCACCTGAGGAAGAGGCAGTGGTGACAGGCCACAAGCTGGGCCTGCCCAGATTACCCTGGTCTCCAAAATACTCAAGGAGATCACCAAAGAGGGGAAATGGCAATGCAAGCCTTCTTTCTCCACCCCACAGATCCAACTCACTGCCCAAACCACCAAGCTATGACTACTTTCTACAGAAATATAAAACATCGACATACCAAAATTACCATCCCATTTAACTGTGACTGTGCTAAAACTCACATATATGCCTCACACTGAGAAAAGGAGGGTGGGAAGGCTGCCAAAGGAAGGTTAGCATGTGCCCCACCTGGGGAACATTTATACGCTCCCTGAAAGGACCAGAGTGGAGGCTCCCACTTCTGGCATCTGTTCTTGGGTGTCCCACCTCTGGTTGGCCAACTAGCCTCCTGTCTGTCTGACCAATCCTGTAGTTTTCAGGGAACCCATGCTGGAATAAAAGTTCCATAAGAGTAAGACGAAAGAGGATGCTTCAGTGCCTCTGCACCCTTGTAGACAGCAAAGGGGAGTTTCCAGTAAGTCGGGAGCCCATACTTTTCCGATTTTATTTTGTTCATACAAATGCATTATTAGGCAGAATTATATCTTCCAGATTATTCATATTAATTTAAACATTTTTTCCTGTATATCTAGATTTTTTTTAAAAAAAGATTTTTTTTTGCAAAATGTTCTCAGGTAAAACAACAAACTGATTCTTTAAAAAATGCATGTCAACCATTAAAAGATGACGAATACACTGTGAACAAATAAATATCAACATGATTACAAATTAATAGCCTCAGTTAGAATTTGCATCTTAATACAATGGGTTCACTCTAAAAGAACACTCTGCACTCTTCCCAAGGTTGACATATCTAGTGTTAAAATATCAATCAATATTCTCTGTACTTCTATCAAACATAAAAACCATTACATCATATTGCATCATGATAAGTAATATTCCAATTTCTCACTTTTAGTAAGAACAACAATTATTGGTTGTTGAGAGATAATGTAATAAGGAATAAAAAGAAGGGAACTGTTGTGTTTTTATTTAGGGAGGCTTAAATAATCTGAATGTTATATATCTTTGAAGGGAAGAATAGAAGTCTTCTCTTTTCTATTCTTTACTCTTTTTCTTTTCCTTTTCCCTCTTTTTTCTTTTTCTTTTTGTGTAGTTCTAGAATTTTAATATAGTTGAAAACTTTCAATAAAAATAATAAGAAAAATAAAACTCTGCACTATTGGCATCTCAAAGCAGCACTGGGAAAGATCATGGGTTCATCTTTCCATTTGTCCATCTATATGGCAAGGAAGCCAGTGCAATATAGTGGTTGGACTCCAAGGGACCAAGGTTAAAATCCCCACGCAGCCATGGGAACCCACTCTGTGGCTGTAGGCAACTCACATTCTCTCAGCCTTGAAGGTTGCCATAAACCAACAGTGACTTGAAGGCACAGAACCGCAACTATGCCCATTTCTGCACTACACTCTTATAGCACGATTATTCCACTTTCAACATCCTATGGAATCTTGGGCTTTGCAGTTTCAGGAGGGGCCAGCCCTAGCTGCCTTAAGCACTATTTTCATTGGAACTATGGAACTTATAGCTAATAAATAAGTAGTACCAAGAATCAGGGGGCGGGTGCTGCTTTAATTAGTGTCCTGGGCTCTGACTGCTGGTTAAGATCTCCCTCCTGGAATTTCATGCTCTTCAACAGGTGTTTTGCATCTTCCCAGCTCCCCAAAATTAAAAACAAACCAGGAAAAATTCTTATTTATTTGCCTGTCCATTTCTTTGTCACTGTTTCCTATGATACATTCAAGTGTCTTCTTTGTCACTATTGCCTATGGTATTTAAACAACATGCAACAATATTAAAACTAAACTAAAATAGTAAAAAAAAAAACCCTTAATCTACCCACAGATTAACTACTGATCTTGTTTAATCCAAGGTGTTGGTATGAAATGGCAATTTGTCATCAAATCAACAATAGCTGAAGTCTGTTCTCATGTTTTAGGAGATCATTGCCTGTACATTTTGCATTTTCTAAAGGTTCAGATCAGTTAGCTACCTAGTGCCCCATTCAGTATGTGCGAGTGAGTTGGAGTCATAGCTATTTTCATTACACCAGAGATCTGGAGTTACATCACAGCTATGCATGAAAACGAATTTCTAGCCATTGCATTTTATTGAAGTTTCGTAGTATATTTTAAATATCATGCTGGAAGAGGAAAATCCTTCTTCAATTCCCTTTATAGCTGCAGATCAACCCATCTGTATTTTGTCATGTTTTGTTCATTTCGAATTTTGACGAAACTAACTTTTCTGTAGTCCACAGATCCCTTTTACGTATTGTCTAGCATTTCACTATGTGGATTTTAAGATGGGTGTCTCAGACGTTCAACATATGAAAAATGGGCTTGAAATGTTCTTCCTAGCATCTCTCGGATACATTGCAGAAGTAGCAGTATGTCAGGACCACCCATGATGGGCTAAAATGCTTACCTTCCAGAATGGGGAAATGACATTAACCAACTCACTGAAAACAATAAATTTTTCCATGAGGAAAAGGTAGGCTCTATACCTGTCCCATGATGCTCTGAGGAAGAGTTAATTATGAACTGAAGGAATTATAACAGGGTTGCCAGAGTGAAAACTGCAGGACACTCCTGTACCTTTAATAATTGTGTAGAAGAGAAGCTTTCAGCAGGTGTTGCTTGTTACCTGTTGTGCAGCAAGCCATTTTTGTTCTGGCAACTCTAGATGAAACCAGACCTTTGTCAGTGAACAATATGGGCTGTTTTTGTGATATGCTTCCACTTATGCTGAACTGCGAAGCAAAAGTTCATCTAGTATTTGGTATCTATCTGCTACTACAGAACAGAACTTAGTGGAACCAGCTGTAAAGATCTTGGTGCCTCTTCTGAACTGAATCCTGCAGACCTTAAGGTAGTGATACCAGCCTATTTCTTTTTCTTGGCCTCTGGCCCAGCAGACCCCAGTGTTGCCTTATTTACATGCAGACTCAGACAGTGACAGTTCCACATTTCTGCCACGGTGTAGTTCCTACTGGGGGTTTGATTTAGGGCTGACAGAGTGACAACTAGAAAAGGTTCCTGCACTTTTAATGGTTGTGTAGAGGATGGAATTTCAGGAAATGTTGCTGTTAACTGACTGCACGACAGGCAATGTTTGCTGAAATTCCCTCTGCCATACAACCATTAAACGTACAAGAGCTCTGTACTCACTCTCACAACCCTAGTTTGGTTTTCTTGGTTCTCAAAAGTTCAAACAATACCACAGAAAGGGCTCTAGTGTAACAGTTCTATCTTGCCAATTTAACAGTAGGCCTGAATAGCTTCAACATGGAAGGCATTCTTGTTCTGGGTTTTCCACACAACTTCAGAATTTCTCATTGGCCTGCACTGGTAAAAAAAAAAAAAAGTCCTATTCTTATCTCTGAGTTTCCATTGGTGCATCTCCGGCCTTCATAGACCTGCTCCCAGACTTCAGTTCTTTTTTCACGGCTTCTGTGGGGCACCATCTCTTTTTCCACTTCCCTTATCAAAAGGCAACTCTCAGAGATACAAAGGGCAAGAGGAACATGAACTCTCAGGATTCCACAGTAATGTGAGGTGGTCCAGCTCAGACAGCAGATCCAAGGTTATCTGCAACCTGAGGTGGCAGATTATTGATATATGAAAGGGCCACATATTATCAATTATTGAGTTTATTATAGTTTACTTTTTACCACCACCACTGGGATGTCCCATCTGGACCTTCTGCCCCAACCAGCAAAATATACTGGACTGTCTGTCCAATCTTTTTTTCCCCCTTTTCTTTCCTTGACCTCTGCCATTTATGATTAACAGAAAAAATGTGCACAGAGGCACATGTTTTAAAAATGTGCAGTTAAATGGATTTTTTTTCTGTGTTGAAACTTGTAAATCATCCGAAGCTCAAGCTTTAAAGTATAGTTTTATGTACAATACAGTCCAGCTAGCCTAAACTTGCATAGGCACTTTAATTACAAATGAGGCATTTTAAAAGAGTAGGTAATTTTAAAGTCAGTTTAGATAATTCTTCATTAAGATCCACTTGCCCTGTAGATGAAATGAAAGTAATCAGAATTGTTAAACAGCTCTTCAGCTTAATAAACATAGTGACTAATATTTTCCAGGAAGAAAAGTGCTTGTGTCTACGACAGAATTCACAGAATCAACCATCAACAAGATTCCAAAGGATTAAAAACAACAACAGCACTTCGATTTGTAATATATTCTTTCTCAAAAGGGATTTGTGGCTGAAATGTGCAGCATGTTTTCCATTGTTCAGAACATATGGTATATGAAATTACTTTTCTTTGCCCCATTCAGCAATAATAAAAGTAGAAGCTCCTGTATAAAGGTAGCATAAATGATGATTGGCTGGGTACCCCTTAATCTCTTGCAACCCAATATGTATTTTTGTTCATGGCTGGACCTTTTATCTTAAACATCTTCAGTAGTTACTATAATTCTGTCACTTCATGCAATAGTAAGGAGAAGAGAATCCAGAACTTATTGAACTATAAAGTTGGAAGGAATCTTAACAGGCCATGTAGACCACCCTGTGTTCAATGGAAGGGCCCTTCCATACTAGATAATTAGAGTGTTATGGTTCTACTTTAATTGTCATGAATCCATTTTTTGGAATCCTGGGACTTAACAGGTTAGGGACACCTCTAATGCCTCACCAAACTATAAACTCCAGGAGTTCATAGGATGAAGCTTTGGCAGTTGAGGTGGGATCACAGTATAACCTTGTAGTGTGAAAGGGCCCTGGGAAAACCAGAGCTAGGAATGTATTGGAAGTCCCCATATGTGTCTATCCTCTGCTTGAAAACCTCCACAAGAGATAGCCCCTGGCAAAATTAGTCATTTGTTGAAATACATAACATTAACTGCTGTGTTTTAGCCTCTTTGTTCCTTCCTTGCCCAATTATAAATTCATTTGCAGCCCCTCTTTTAATTTTGTTCTTGCTGTTACTGAAGAATACTTAGTGGCTATATGGCTGCTATACTGAATTATCTTTCCATGGTTAAGACACACATCAATAGAAAATAGATAATCAGCAATAAACTATTTATTTATCCCACCTTTCTCCTTGCACAAGAGAAAGGGCGGGATCTCATCAATCATGTGTAGGAACATTAGCAAGGGAGCAGGAAAAACATTTTGGTAAGCTGCTGAGGAAACAGTTGAATCTCTCCTGTATTTCAGACTGATTATGATTAAGCTATCATGAGGTTATTTCTATATCCTGTATCTCTGAAGAGCTTTTGGAAAAATCCACTTGTTGGATGGATGCATGGCTACAGGCTTTTTATAAAAGCTTTTTAGCATGAGATGGTGGCATAATGGATAAATAGTACTAATTTACATGATGTCTTCTTTAGATACAATCACAAGTATACATACTCAGATTCATACAAAGGAATGCTTTGCAGATCTCTTCCGCATTTGATCTGAATGCAGAGAAATACTATTTTAGCTCGCATTAATAGAACCATACTTTCCAATAGAAGGGAAGTAGTAGTATATTCTGCATAGTCAGGGCTCTGAGTACTGTGTTCAGTTCTGGGCACCTCATTTTAAGAAGGATATGACAAGTTGGAGCAGGCTCAGAGAAGAGCAACAAGATGATAATAGGTATGGAGAGCAAAACATGGGGAAAGGTTGAAGGAATTGGGCATGTTCAGCCTGGTGAAGAGAAGTCTGACATGATTGCACTCTTTAAATACCTCAAGGGCTACCACAGTGAGGAGGGGGCAAACCTGTTCTCTGAAGCACTAGAGGGTAGGACCAGGTCTGGTGGTTTTAAAGTTGCAGGGCAGAAGATTTCATTTGAACATTCAAAGGGAATTAGAAGGAATTTCTTGACAGCAAAAGCTGTTTGACAATGGAACAAAGTACCTTGAGACAAGATGGGGTTTATTTCTCTGGACATCTTCAAAGAAAGGCTGGACAGCTATTTGCTGGGGATGCTTTAGCTGGATTTCCTGCACTTACCGGGGGTGGGTGTGGGTGGACTCAATGGCCTTCCTGCTTGGACGCTGTGACCCTCTGCAAGCTAGATAATTCTATGATTACATGGTTCTTTGACCCCTGTATGAAAATATCGTTTGTTTGCTGCTAAGCAAATTTGAAAACTGTGTTGAAAAATGGCCAGCATTGAAATTTTTCTCACTGTAGGACAACAGAATGCGATAGCTGAGCAACAAGCTTTAGTTTTAAACGTCTATGTTTTAAACTAAAGATTTAGTTTAAGTTAAAGTTTAAGATTAAATTAAAGCTTAACTGAAGTTTAAGCTTTAGTTTAAAACTCCTATGAGGAGCGGCTTAGGGAGCTGGGGATGTTTAGTCTGCAGAAGAGAGGGTTAAGAGGGGACATGATAGCCATATTTAAATATTTGAAGGGATGCCATGTAGAGGAGGGAGTGGGCTTGTTTTCTGCCACTCCAGAGACTAGGACGGGGAGCAATGGATTCAAGCTGCAGGAAAGGAGATTCCACCTGAACCTCAGGAAGAACTTCCTAATGGTCAGAGCTGTCTGGCAGTGGAATATTCTGCCTGGGAGTGTGGTGGAGTCTCCTTCCTTGGAAGTTTTTAAGCAGAGGCTGGATGGCCTTCTGTTGGGAATGCTTTGATGGGTGTCCCTGCATGGCAGGGGGTTGGACTGGATGGTCCCTGGGGTCTCTTCCAACCCTATGATTCTAAGATTCTTTTTTCATGGACATTTATGTATATTCATATGCATCTAACTCTAAAAATACATCTGTTTTGTCTACTTACTGAACTTTTTTTTCATAAATTTTAGCACTAGATTCTATGTAATTCCAAATAATGTTTAAGCTTTTCAAGGATATATGGAATATAGTTTTGTTATTCGATCACTGTATTTGAAATTGTGTTCTTTTGTTCTTTTTGCCTTATGACTTGCACAGACACCAGATAATCACAAGTTAGCTTTCCAGAAGCTAAAATAGTATTGGGTGGTGCTTTGTAACTCTCAGTGTATGCACACATATAAAACCCAAGAAGCCACATTTCATTGCAGATTTAGCAATATAGATGAAGTGATACTCTGAATTCTGCACAAAACAGAAGAAAAAAATCCTGATCTACTCATATTTTTGTTTTGCTTAATTTGAACATATGTCCTTATGCTGTTTTTAGACTCCAGAGAACAAAATACACAGTGAACGTCATGTAGGATATGTTCTGAATTCTTCTTGCATTACCTTAATATTTCTGTTACTAAGTGATCACTAATAGCAGAGCATAGAAATAATCATTTTATAATTAACAGGCTATTGTTTTGTTGTTGTTAATTGCTGTCAAGTCAACATCAACTTATGGCAACTCTCTGATTGAGAGACCTTGAAGTCATAATGGTATCATGAGCTCTGCTCAGGTCTTGCAAATTCAGGGCCATGGCTTACTTTATTGAGAGCCTTTCCACACTACACTGTTATGGTGCTTATTTTGTTATCTGTCTCTCCTCAAAGCTCGAGATAGGGTACAACAAAGGTTAAAATACAATTAAAATCAGCATACCTATTAAAAGCACATTATAATTAATTGTAATTTAAATATACTAAAACACAAAAGCAATCAATACGAATATAACAGTGTACAGTCCTCCCTCTACATTTGCAGGTTTGACCTTTGCAAATTTGACTATTCACAAGGCACATGCTTGCCTCCCCACCCCATTTTCCTCCTCCCACCCCTTGCATTCCTCACCCCAGGCTTGTGAGGCTTGTGTTTAAAATGGACTTTTTTTTTCTTTTGGGCTACCAAAACCACACACGCCCCCATTGCTGGAAGCATGGCCTCTCTGCCATGTGATTGCACATACTGCTGTGTATTGGCTGCTGATTGATGAAGTGTTCCTTTCTCAAGATGGCTGCCAGAAGTAATTAGAAGGGCAAAACTCCCCTCTTCTCTGTCTGAGGGCAAAGTATCGGTAAGCCTTTGAGGTTGTCTTCCCTTTATCTAACACTGGGGCCACAAGCAAAGGAATGGGAGGGGGGAGCTCCGGAGGGAAATCATGGGAGGGTGTTATTCATGTTTTTCCCACTTTCGTGAGGGTTCTATGCCCCAAACCCTCATGAATGTGGAACGGCTACTGTATTTAAAATGGACATTGTTTTCTTTTTGGGTGAGCAAAGTCCCCCTCCCACTGCTGGATGCGTGTTCTCTCTCCCGTGTGGCTGCACTTTCTGCTGTGTAATAGCTGCTGATTGGTCAAGTGCTCTCTTTGCTCCTACCCCTTGTTTTTCAAGATGGCTGCTGGAAACATCTAGAAGGAAGAACTGTGCTCTTCTCTCTCTGAGGAGGATGTACCAATAAGTGCTTTACTGTGTCTTTTTTCTCCCCCACCCCACAACACTGGGGCCAGTCAAAGGAATGGGAGGGAGGAGCTCTAGAGAGGAATCACGGGGGTGGGATTCTTTTGCAATTTTTTATTTGCGATTTTTCCATTTTCATGAGGTTCTGTACCCCTTGCGAATGTGGAGGAGCTACTGTAGTGCGGAAAGGCCCCGAGTCTATCCACGTGTAATGTGGTCTTCCTTTTTTCCTACTGCTTTTTATCTTACAAAATTTTATTGTCTTTTTTCGTGAGTCACGTCTTCTCAATATATGTCCAAAGTACAACAGTTTCAGTTTAATATTCTTGGCTTCTAGGAATGTTCAGGCTTTATTTGCTCTACGATCCATTTATTTGTCTTTTTGGCAGTTCATATTATCCACAGAATTCTCCTCTAGCACATTTCAAATTAGTTGATACTCTTCCTGTCAGCTTTTTTTCACTGTCCTGCTTTCACATCCATACATAGAAATAAAAAATATAATAGTATGGACAGCACTGACTTTGGTATTCAAAGATGTATCTTCACACTTGAAATATTATTTAGTGTCTTCTCAGCTGTTCTTCCAAGTCCTAATTTTCTCATGATTACTTGACTGCAGTCTCTATTCTGATTAATGACTGAGCTGAGGTACAGGAAATCTTTGACTATCTAAATGTCTTCTGTGCCTAGTTTAAAGTTATGTAGATCATCTGTGGTGACAATGACAACAGAGCACATGACAAGAGACCAAAGGAACGTCTTTATGAGAAGGATCACCGAAGATGAGAGATCAAGGAGATGTGTGGTGAGCTCCAAAGGCTTTTCAATTAAGCCCAGGGGAAAAGGAGTAGGGAGAGATTATTTACTATGTGGCTGTCGCTGGGACTGATGGCACAAGGTTTCAGATGGGAGGACATTTTAGTGGTGACAACAAAAATAGGATAAGAGTAGGAACTGAATACAGTGGGGCCCCGATATCTGCTAGGGTTTGGTTCCAGAACCCCCTGGGGATATAAGAATTCATGGATGCTCAAGTCCTATTGTGTATAATGGTATAGTAAAATGGCAACCTTTAAGTAAAATGTCAAAATCAAAGTTTGCTTTTTGGAGTTGTTGTTGTTGTTATTGGGGAGAGTATTTTCAAGCTGTGGTTGGTTGTGTCTGTGGATACAGAACCCATGGATACATAATATCGAGGGCTGACTTTATTGGCTAGATTCACAATGTGTGAATAAATGTGCAATACTGCATGGAAAGGAAGGAGGAGAGGAAAAGAGGTTAAGAGCAGCAATTGTGGAGGTAGGTACTTTAGAAAAAAAACTGCACAAGTTAATGAAAAGGCTTTTCCAGAATCGGCTATATCAATTTTAGTGTCAGTTTTGGATATGTAGTATTCCTGTAAAATCCATTGGTTTCAGTAATTGGTATTATTATTATTTTCATTTTTAAAAAACATTTCCATAGTTAGTATGACATTGTATATGGTGTTGCTTCTTTAATTTTTCCTGTTCAGAAACGAATTTCGGTACATTAAAATACATTTTAAAAACCTTTATTTTATTATTGTTGTGTGTTACTATTTTTACAATATTATACTACTAATATTATTAGTATTTTAATTTGTTTATTTTGCTGGGTTTTTTTTACAAGAGGAGTAAAAATTATTAGGTCAAGTACAGTGAAAAGAGACGAAAAATTAATCCATCTATCTGCCTAGCAAATAGTCAACGAACATTTGTTCTCATAAGGAATTAATTTTCCCTATGCTTTTCTCTTTGCAGCTGATAAACTTTTTGCAAAAAGAAGTACAAATGCCAGGTAGGTGTAGGACTGAAAACCGTAAGTTCCAACAAAATGAAAGGAAAACACGTTTCTAAAAAAATATAAAAATCACTCCATGTTACCCATTTGTTCCCTCTAACATGTCAGGGTTTTTTTGTTTTTTGACAATGTATTTTTCGTATTCTATTGATGATTTATGAAGCATCTTGCTGTCATTTTTTCAGTTCCTGGTGATCTCCTGTCTAGTTTTTATTAATGAAATTGCATGAGATCCTTATGGGCAACATGTATGGTTTTCGTTAAAAAAAAAACACTATTTAAAGAACTTAATAGAATAGGTGTGGGTTTTATTTGAGAGAATTTCAAATAAGGTTTTCAAAAAAGTTTGAAGACGTGAATAGTTCCACTAGCTAACAACCAGTGATCCTCTGACAATGCATTGCTTCCTACACATTGGGAAAGTCAGTAGACATAATCTAAGTGGAATTAAGTGAACTTCATATGCAAACATTAGTTATGCTGTTTCTCTTATTGTTGCTGCAGTGTTTTTGGCTTTTGAGTTGTAATCCATTGCATTTCCTTTTATACTAGACCAAATGTGCACTGCCAAACGTTCCTAAAGGCTACTGATGTTTCACATGTATGTACCAGTAAAAAATCCATGAGTGCTGGAACTCATTCCCTTAAGATTTCCTTTTAACCTCAGACATTCAATTTCCATGATACTTTAGGTTCTAGTCCCCATCATTTTACTGATCAACTTGACGCAAAGCTTTGTTTTTGAAAAATTTGGACCTCAGTCAGTCTCCTACTTAGTGGCTCCCTACAACTTATCAATGCCATGTTTACTTTTTGTGTTTGTATTTCATGTCATAAAAGTCCAAAATCAAAGGTTTGCTATAGTCTGTCTTTAAGTCAATGAGGCAAACTTATCACAGGGTTTTCCTGGCAAGATGTGTTCAGAGGGGATGTTGGCTTTGCCCTCCTCTGAGACTGAGAGAGTATGACTTGTTCAAGGTCACAGATTCAAACCCTGCTGCCCAGAGTCATAGTCCAATGTTCAAACTACTATACCACACTGGCTTTCAAGATAAAAAAGGAAGTAATGTCAAATGCATCCAAGATTAGAGATGTAAAATTTCTGGAAATTTTGAAGCAATGGGAGGAAAGGGGGATTTTTTCACTTTTTTGTGTGGAAAAATTTGGACATTTTTACAAAAAATGTTAACACTGTAATATTAGCATACTTTATAGGTTGAAACATGCTTCGTTTACTTCAGGAATATAAACTGAATTATATACACAATATAATAAAGTTAGGTAATTTTGTTTGGCATAAAATTATCATGTCTGGTACATTAAATGTACAGTTTATTCAGGCAATAATTACAGTTTAACAAATTAAACTACTGTACCAAGTTCTGAACTATAAAGAACCGGTTTGGTTTTACCACTTTATTAGGAGCAAGCAAAAACTAATAAAAACAGAAGAAACCACCAACATTAGAAAATTATTTTGGCTCCTCTAGTCTTCCATACTGTCACACAGATATAAAGCATTCATTCCCGTAAAAAGAACCGAGGAAAGCATGCCAACATCAGGAATTGCAAAGACCAGACATTGCCTTATATAAAAATCTTCCTGTTACGAAGTTTTTAGAAATAATTTTGGTGAGTAAATATAAAGACACGTTGTTTTAATCATGTTATACAAAGACACTTTGTTTTAATCATGTTATTCATCACTGTAAAATAAACTATTCCATTCTCTAAGGTTTCTAAACCTTTTCTCATTTTCCCCCAATTTTTCCAAAGAAAATTAACTTCAGAAAATTTAACACACACCCGTTTCCCCCCCATTCTTTTCCAGGATGTTGTCTGGGCCTTCACATCTATACCTAAAATGCTTTAAACAAAGGAGTCACTATTTCCTTACACTCATGAACAACTGTGATGTATTGTTATTATTACTGTTATTATATTTATGTTCTGCCCTTTCCCCAAATTTGAGACTACAGGTGGCTTACTGGTATTCAAGGGCCAATATGTATGTATGGTTAATGAATCAAAACAGTATTACTGCACATGTCAGCCTAATGCAGCGGAGGTAAGCTTCATTTTTCTATATCTTAAACAGATCAGAGAGCATTGGGAGGGATTATAACAATGGCCCAGCTAGACACAACTTGAAGAAAATGCCACTGACATGAACAATTTAATTAAATAGTCTGATATAATATATATAGAAATTAGACATGTCCGGTAATTGCATACCTATGTAAAAATTTCTTCCTCTCCATATATTTGAATTTTTTTTAAAAAAGTTTAGTTTCTCAACATTGACATTCAGAAAGATTCAAACTGCTTGCTTCTCACAGAACTTTGAACTAACACATGATATATTACATGCAACTTGTATTTAATTACTTTTTCCAATAACTAAAGCAACACAGAGGCCATTTCCGCACTACACTCTTATAGTGCAATTATTCCACTTTCAACATCCTATGGAATTCTGGGGTTTGCAGTTTTGGGAGGGGCCACTTGGCCCCTCCCAAAACTGCAAACCCAGGATTCCATAGGCTGTTGAAAGTGGAATAATCACGCTATAAGAGTGTAGTGCGGAAATGGCCCAAGTTACATTGTAATATTATGTTAAGGGATATGCTAAATTCTTTTGTAGCATATATAAATTTTAGTTGTACAGTTGCTGCCTCATTAAATAGTAAAGGAGGAATGATTCCTTATGCTCTGTTGCTGGTGGTTTTAGGCAGAGAGGTGAACAGAGGAAGGATGTGTTTTGTAACAGAGGCTAGCATTTTGTAGCTTGTGGAGGACTTTCTAAAGGTAACCAGAAGTGAAAGTAATTACTTCTGAAAAATAACAAGGTACAGCTACTTTTTAAGAAAATGTAATTATAAAGGCAGCAACTAACTATTTTGGGGGAAGCAGCACTATAAATGTGAAAACTTACTTTTAAAAGAAACATACCAAACTCTACTTTTAAAACAACTGAGCACATGCTGTCACATTCCCCAGTGGACACATTGGGCTTCTTTTTGACCAATACTGATTTCCTTCTCAGGTAGTTTTACATACAGCTCCCTGTTTAATATGCCCAAATGACCAGCCAGTCTTTTGGGTTGCTGTCTAAAACACTGGAATTTGAGGCTTTTTTTTAATTTATATACTTAGCCTAATCTTTAACATTGTGGTCTTGTCTGCTCCTTTTTCCCCCAGTCCATTTATTTAATTTGTCTGCCTTTGGCATAATCCTGCTGAGGTCTGGCATGGACTCTTGGCTTTTCGCCCAGTATGAATTTTGTCTGATTCTGGTTTATCTTTCAGCATTGGTATGAGTTCTAATCTAGAAGGCAAACATGGTCCTTGATGACTGATTACTGCCCTTAGTCAGCCATATGCTTATCGCTTCTATTTGTTGTTTAGAAGGACTAGGACAGAGTAAGCTTATGACTGCACAGTAACATGTCAGACACCCACTGGGGACTAACACAGGGATATCACTATGGGGTGGGAAAATGAGGGTGTTGCTTCTGAAGTACGAATTCTGCCCCCCCACCAACATTTTTTTCAGTCCCCAAATTTCTAGCATGGCATAGGGTGAGACACTGAAAACAATTCACACTTTATATTATTATTATCATTATTATTATTATTATTATTATTATTATTATTATTATTATTATTATTATTTCTATCCTGCCTCTCCACATGGATCGAGGTGGCGAACAACATTAAATACATTAATTCATTAAAAACATTAAAAAACATACCCAATCCTCCCCACCCACCAATCCACCTAAAACCAACACCCTAAAACACACAACAATCAATCAGCTATTAAAGGAACAGCAAGACAATTGATGGGAGGCGATGGAAATGCTAGTCTTGGAAGGCCTGTTGGAAGAGATCAGTCTTGACTGCTCTTTTAAAGCAGTCAAGACTGGTAATGTGCCGGGTCTCCTCCGGCAGGCCATTCCATAACTTGGGAGTGATAGAAGAGAAGGTCCTCTGGGTAACCACAGCCAACCTAGTTATCAGTTGTTTTCACATTCCCTTGGTAAACTTGACATGCCTGCTTTATTTGGATGTCTCAAGTCTATTTCTACACACTCAACTGAAATGTTGAACTACTGCAATGTTATAAATTTGGGGACTAAAAGAAAATATAATTTAAGGGGACAGAATTCTTATTGGAGAAGCAATGCCTTCATTTTTCCCCACCTGTAGCTACAGCCCTGGGCTCACACGTTGGAATACTGTTGTGGGGGGACTACAAGCAGAATAAATAGATATGAGGGGAGAAATTATAGCCTAGTTTTGTGTGTACAGATGCTTCTTAGGTGGATATGTGTGAATCTCCATGATCAGAAGTAGTGGAGTCCAGTTACAGCTTTACCACCTCATCTCCAATCCAAAGAAACAAATCCTTTATCATGTGGATGTGGATAATAAGCCTACTGCTCATTAATTTTTTGTTGTTGTTGTTCTTTTTAACTGCTATCAGGTCAACTTTGATTTATGGTAACTATGAATGAGAGACTCTAAGTCACCCTATCATCAGCGAGATTTCCTCTTTTCCTACTGCCTTCTACCTTACCAAACATTATTGTCTTTTTAATGAGTCATGTCTTCTCAATATATGTCCAAAGTACAACAGGGAGGGGCATTTCGAATTCTCAGCCAGAGAGCTCTTTGGCCTCCATAGACTACAAGCCCCAGAATCCCCCAGGATGCTGAAAGTGGAATAATAGAACTATAACAGTGTAGTGTGGAAATGGCCTTGGATTATGGTTATATTGAAAGATTTGCACCATTTTCTAGATCCTGTGCCCCACATACACGTTAGAAGCATAAATGTAAACACCTCAACTTCTATTCCTCCTGCTGAGAACCACATCATCCATTTAATGAATGGGGGGGAAATTGTTCATGTGTGCATGTCCAAACATTAGCAATTGCTGTCTCTCCAATGAGCAGCAGAGATGAAGGTTAAGGTAGTTATGCAGTTCAGCATATGTGAATATGTGTGCAGGGTCTCAGCATTTTTTTTAAAAAAAATGTTTACATTAAGACTCCAGTGATGTGTATACTGAGCTGGAAAGAAAAAAAATGGTAATTCACATGAAAAAATAAGAAAAACAATATTGGCCTAACCACGAGGTAACCTCATTATACGTAAAATACGCCCCCTACCTGCCCCCAGTGTAAAATTGAAGCTGAGCCTGAACTTGATCGTAGACTACATGTTACAAATGTAAGAAAAATACTCATTATAGGGAAACAATCAGAAAACATTATGCTTTCTACCCTAGGTTGAAGCCCTGAGAGCTGGAAAAAGTCGGGGTTTGACTCAGAGGGTCAGTGAGTATGTCAAACAGGACTAGAAAGTTCCAGCCCCCCTGCAGATTGTTCTGTAATATCTATGCGGAACTTCCCCTGTGGATGCTGAGTGGACCAAACACAGAGCTTTACGTCATTTGCTTATGCTTTGTCCAAGGATTCTTACGATAAAGAACTGCACCACACACAAAAAAGTATACACATGTATGTTGGTGTGGTTTTAAAATGGAAGAGATGGCAGACAGTGGTAACTGACAGGCCTCAGATGAAAGTACATTAAGTTTGAAGAGACATTGCCTGAAGTTCCTACTTGTTACCTACAACAGATGAGTCATCCTAACTATATTAATGGGATTGCTCACCTCTGGATTCATGCCTGCTTACCGTGCTGGATAAAGAGATAAAATAGTAGCATTTAAAAATAGTTTCCATTAACTTTGCAGGTTCTTGTGACATAAAGGACCAAAACCTTTCCAAAACCATAGCTCTTTTCAGAATGACAGAATATTTATCAGTCTATTTTATGTACATGGTTTCAACAGCCATGTTTGACAATGGCAAGCTAGGACCTGAGAGTACAGATAACAAGTAACCTGCTTCTTTTCAGAGTCTGTTAGGTAATCTCAGGTTGCAGATGTCTGTTTTCAAATATTTTCAGATACCGTTCCAAGTAGTTATAATAGTGAGGAAGCCATTTTATAACCAACTGCAAATGTTTGATCAGCGTAAAAAGATAGTCACAGGAGTCTTGCATACATACTGAGGAATATACATTTACCAAATTCTCCAAGTCTTACTTCTGAATAAAGCTTGTCGCAAATATTTTGGTAGGCAAAAACAGCAAGTTGCTCCAATGCTGTACAACAGAGTTTTTGAAGCTGCCAGCGGTAAAACATTTCTTTTTTTTTAATTAGTTCACTAGATTGGTTGAATAATCAATTCAGAATAATTTACTTATTTAAATATTTAAAAGATAACTTTCTGAACCAAATCTGTCCCATGGGGCACAAATAATAATAACTGAAGCATAAATATGCTTCCTTCTCAATTCATTTGCTGATATTATGTGTCTTAAAGTTGACTCTGACTATGGCACCCTCTCATAGGTTTTCTTGGCAAGACTTATTCAAAGGTGCTTTGCCATTGCCTTCCTCTTAGGCTTAGAGAGTGTGATTTGCCCAAGGTCACTCAGTGGGTTTCCAGGGCTTAGGCAGGATTGGAACTCTGGACATCTGGAGATGGAAGCAAATTTTTGGGTTAGTACATTCAAAGCCATGTTATTTTCCCTTTCAGAACCATTTCCGGAGCCTGAGTGTAAACATCAATAAAATAAAAGCGTGTCCATGAAAATATATCAATTAAAAGCCATTCAAACCAGATGAGCAAGAGACTAACTAATGCACTTACTTGTAACAAATTACAATTTTGATAACAAGGGTTTAATTGTGGTATATTTCAAAAGTAATATAACAAGGGGAAATAAATTCACTTTATTGCTAAAATAAGATTTCTAGTTGCAAATTATAGATCCTGAACATTTCTAGTTACTTTTAAATGTTACTTTTAAAGACCACTTTTATGGATGTTTTGACAGGAATGTTCATGTTTTATGTCATTGGTAAAAGTAATCAAAAGTACCAAGTAACATGGGTAATACTTCAACACTATGGCCATTTCCGCACTAGCCTGTTATAGCGCGATGATTCCACTTTCAACATCCTCTGGAATCCTGGGGTTTGCAGTTTCAGGGGGGGCCAGTCAGCCCCTCCCAAAACTGCAAACCCCAGGATTCCAAAAGATGTTGAAAGTGGAATCATTGCGCTATAACAGGCTAGTGCGGATATGGCCTATATCAAGCAATTAAAATGAATTGCATTGAGTAATGGAAGCAAATTACTTTTGCAAAGCAACTTTCCAATCCTTATGTCTAGTACCTACCAGATTTATTGTTCTTAAAAGGAAGCCAAGTAGGGCCTCTGATGCTGATCTTAAAGCACAGGCAGGTTCATACAGGCAGGCAGTTTAACAAATACAGTCTTTAAAACTGGCTGAGATGCTACATAGCAATTTAATAGGTATGTGTAGGAGGTAAGTGAAATTCCTGTGTTGGACTGTAGAAGAAACCAGTGAAGTCAGTGGGGCAGTGAATCTGCCCCAGGAGTTGGTCCAAACTTTAAAGGAACTGTGCAGTAAATCCTATCGCCCAAATAGGTCTCACTCCTCAGATAGGACCAGTAGATTTCAGAGTTAAAACAGAGTGGATTCACCAACACACTAACATCAAAGCTGTCAGCTGGAAGAAACCCTTTGTGTAAGATGAAACCTACCTCTTGTACATATAAGCATAGCTACTATATAGCTGCAGTATGACTGAGAGCCAGTGTGGTGTAGTGGTTTGACTATTGAGCTAGGACTCGGGAGAATAGAGTATCCAGCTGTGGAAACACACTGGGTGCTCTTGGGCAAGTCCCACTCTCTCCATATCAGAAGAAGGCAAAGGGAAACCTCCTCTGAACAAATCTTGCCAAGAAAACACTGTGATAAGTTTGACTTAGGGTCATCATAAGTCAAAAATGACTTGAAGGCACACAATAACAACAAGACTGCAGAATTCTCTCTTAGAATTTCTGAAGGCATGACACACCCAAGTAATAGAAGGAGTACCATGTGCGGAGTACCATGTTTGGATTGTCAGCATCAGTATATGAATTTCACGGTTTACCTGTCTACTACTTTGCTCTCTCTGCTTCCTTCTTCCTGATGTTGTTGCACCTGATGTTTGCTTGTTCACTTGTTTGCCTGATTACATTTTTAACCCCTTTTCTCCCCCTGTCCAAGTTCAGTCAGAGCCTAGAATGTGAGGTTCGAATATTAATTCAATAACGTTAAATGAAATTAGGAAATCAATTCATTATAATCAACAACATGAAATGGCTTCATTGGTTAAGTTATCATTAATTAACTCACTATTGAAATAGTCTCAAAACATCCCTTAGGATTTAGAGAGAACGACATGGGAGTTGTTGCTGTCAAGTAGCTGCTGTGCCTCCGTCTATTACTTCATAGGTCTCCTTTAATATTTTATTTTATTATTTATTTATCAAAATATTTCTATCCTGCCCTTTATCCAAAAATCTCAGGGCAGCATTCAATAAAACTAATCTAACAAATGTAAAATATTACAAATAATTAAAATAGTTTTAAAATGCTAAAAAGACAGATTAAAGGACAGATTGGAAGGGTTAAAATATTCTAAGATGAACTGAAACCATGTGCAGAGGATAGTTTTTGTAAAATCGATTAGGCCCCAAAAACTTTCATAAACCACCATAGTTTTACTTGGAGCCTAAACAGCAGCAACGTTGGCACCAATTGAGCCTCCAAGGAGGAACAGCACAGGTAAAGTGGAAAACACAACAGTGGGAAGTTTCACTGCTGTATATTCTCCAGGCATGAACATTTTTCCTTATTTCATTTTTGTGCACAAGAACAAAACATTCCAGTTTTCTCCCTGCTCCACAAGAATATAATTTCTTTGCAGAGTCTTTGATGATTACTCACACTTTATGACTTGAAATTAAATTAAAGAAATTAAGAAATTAAAACTTTTTGTGGAATAAAAACATGACTTTTTTTGTATGTGTGTAGAAACCCCCATTTTTTAACATAAGAAACTGCTTTATGCAAAGCACAGTTTCCTGCACAAAAATGTTGTTTTCAAAAGTAAGAGAATTTGCACATATTGTTTTCATCCCTAAACCTGCCTCACTACTGTGGAAAATATAAAACACTGGTAGATAAATGTTGGCCCTCCAGATTTTGTTGGATTGCATATCTCAGCATTCCCAACCATTGGCCATGCTGGCTGATGGAAAGTGGAGTCTATCAACTTGTGGAACTCTGCAGATTCCTACAAGTAATATAAAGGTGTATGTCAAGTTCTGAAATGCACTAATGCTACACTTTTTCCTTTTTATACGCACAGCCCAGAACATCATTTGGAGTGCCTGATACAGTTCCATGTTTGAAACTTAGCTGGGTCTGGCCAGTTGTTGTATCAAAGACCATTCATATGGGATACAAATACAACAAGTAACTGCTTGTACAGGTAGAGTCACCAAGGCAACCGTGCAGGTAGCTAACTTACTAATGCCTTAGGTGAAATCTGATAGATTGAATGCCACTTCTGACTCTTATGCTTGTACATTTTGTATATGTTTGCAAAGGAGCAGCTTCCTTCTGAAAGGAGGAAGGAACAACCAAGGGGTCCAGTCACACTATGCAGTTATAGCACTGTGATTCCACTTTGAACTGCCATGGTTTAGTCCTGTAGAATCCTGGAGTCTGCAGTTTGGGAAAGGCTATTTAGGATTCTTAGAGAGTTCTAGTGCCTTACCAGACTACAAACTCCAGGATTCTATAGGATGCAGCGTTGACAGTTAACATGGAATATGGTACTCTAATTGTGTAGTGGGAAAGAGCACCTAGGATGCTGAATTTAAAGGGGCACTGTATAACAGGGAAGGGGAGCTTCAGACCTGGGGCCTGAATCTGGCTTTCTTGGGTTCCTCAGATGGCCACATCCACTTCACAGTAATATCACAATTTAGTAGTTTCTCTATTTATGTATATGCTTTTCTCACACTCTAAAAGCTTGAGATGCCCTCCTCAACTCTTTGGGCTTTTTCGCACTTGCGGGGGAAAACGGGGCATTGTGATACTTACCGGGCTGGCGTGCGCCCTCCGCTGATCCATGCTGATCCAGAGCAGTGCATGCCTGCGCTTCACACTTCTCCGGGGACGAAAATGGCGCTTTCCGGTTGGTGGAGGCTCTCCACCAACCGGAGAAGCTCGCCAGCCTAAAGCCCGCCCCTGGAAGATTTGCAGGCTCGCTCTGGTGCGAGCCTGCAAATCTACACTTAGCGCAGTGACAGACTGGGGCGCGCTGTGCTATTGAAAGTCCTCTTTTAAGCGGTCTTTCAATAGCATGGCGAACCACCAGTTCTGGGTGTTCTGGAGCGGGCTGAAGTCTGGACATACATAAAGTAGTCTGGACACAGTTCGCCCCCAAGTGCAAACGTCCTCGCCGAAGGACGCTCTGCCCCGTCTCTAAATCAAAGTGCAGAAAAGGCCTTTGTTACAGCAATAAGAACATTATGCAAAAATGTGGTAGGTTTTTTTGTAATATTGTAGAATGTGGCTCCCAAGTACATCTTTAAAACTGAATCCATCCCTCACTGTGTATGTATGTATGATATTATACCAAAATCCTCAGTTTATGTTCTGCTGTACAGTAAACGTAGTTCATCTGACACTATTCCTTCTTATTTTCAGTTTTGAGGCAAAGTGCATCATTCATTTTGATATTTGCTCTCTGCTGGCTTCGTGTGTGGATATTAAAGTGCTGGAGGCAAAGCTTTCCTTCTCTTTTAATATGTTGGACTAAAAAAAAACATTGCACATTGTAAGCAACCCAGCTGGGATAAAGAGACAGCCCCACGTATTTCATATACCGCTTGGTCTTGCTGTGTAGACAAAATGGAGGTGTGTTGAACTGGTTCAAAACCAGCATTTCCTCCCTCCATTAACCTGAAGAAGCTTGTCAGTGACTTGAGGGGAATAGCAAAGTTCTTTGAACTTCAACTTTTTTGAAAGCACCTTCCAAAGGAGTTAGTAAGCAAAGTAGCTTAATGGCCATTTATTATGTGGGTGGCTGAATGGGTACCATCGCCCAAGGATGTCTGGCAGCTGACCCTGTGAGTTAATAACTATCTCCAGAAACATCAAAGGAGCCTCATCTGTAACCAGCTGTCATACTTCTTCTGTCAAAGGTCCTAACACGTATTAGTGATTTATCATTCCTGAGAAGTGATTGCCTCTCTAGCTCTTGTCAGATACATAGGCAGAGACATTTAGCACAGCTTCAAAATAATGTGCTGTAATGTGATGAGAATAAAAAGTAATGAGTTACTTTTCTTGGTAGCAAATTTATAAAGAAATCTCATTTCAGAAG
Source organism: Ctenosaura bakeri (assembly GCA_948474755.1). Taxonomy (NCBI): domain Eukaryota; kingdom Metazoa; phylum Chordata; class Lepidosauria; order Squamata; family Iguanidae; genus Ctenosaura; species Ctenosaura bakeri. The sequence continues at coordinate 70,965 of CAOLHI010004480.1, read as the reverse complement.
CATAGTGGGGATGAAGCTGCTTTATTGGTGGAATGTATATCTTCTCATGTCTTTCTCTTATCAATCCTAAGCAATGTGAAAACAAAACAAAAGAATAGCAATAAGGAGGAACAGTGATAATGACAAGCTAAAGGCCTCTGTAGGTGAACAGTAGTAGGATGGTCCTCTAGGAGACACTGCTCAGTTATGGAAGGCTTAAGCATATCATTATGTTCATTCTTCTCAAAAGTAACTTTCCAAGCTCTGTTCTGATGTATAATCCAAGATAAGGAAAAAGCAGACAGAGTGTTTGTCTGAGCAGAATGATCATGCAGAAAAACTATTTCAGAAGATGGGTTATTGCAACTTGGAAAAGAAAAGCAAGCAGAAGTGAATGAAGGGCAGGGAGCCTACTGAGGTTGTTCTACAGGAAGCAAGGCTGATAATACTATCACCAGAGATGAATGGAATGACACTAGCTCTTCAGAGCTGCCTTGCAGAAATTGTTTGGGAGTCATGCATTGTCTCTTTTCTCCAAAGCCATTTCCTTGTGCCCACTCTCTCTGGTGGGGTTTGTTTCCACTACAGTATTGTTATATATATGATACTGACAGAATAACAGCAGGGATAGAACATAAAGAATCTACTTACATTATATCGTTATAGCAGTTTTTAACTGTCATGGATCCAGCCTACAGAACCCTGGGATCTGTTTGGTAAAGTACTTAGAATGCTCTGCTAAAAAGCTCTAGTTCTCTCATTTAGGGAATTGCACTAGAGCTCTGAAGCAGAAAATGATAAGTTACCAAATTGTAACTCCCAGGAATTTCCAGGAATTGAATTCTAGGCAGTAGAAGTGGCATCAAACTGCCATAATAATGTAGTGGGGATACACTCTACAAATATTTCCAGCTGAGGGGCTCCTGTACTACTTTTTCATACTTAAAACTTATATTTCTGGTAAGAAGGGGGGAAAAACAGAAGTTCTGATGGGAAAAATGTGATAATATCTGGACCTCCTATAACATTCCATACAGGAGACAATCTGGAAATACATACGCACCCTGCTGCCCGTGATAGACTTAAAACCTATTGTTAATCCTAAGTAACTAGAATGGTTGTTGTTGTTAACTGCCATCAAGTTGACTTCAACTTATGGTGATCCTATGGATGAGACACCTCCAAGTCATCCTGTCATCAGCCGCCCAGCTCAGGTCTTGCAGGTTTAGGGATGTGTCTTTCTTGATTGAGTCTATCGATCTGTAAGATAGCCATCTTCTTTTCCTAATGTTTTTTCTCTTACCAAGCACTATTGTCTTTTCAAGTGAGTCAGGTCTTCTCATGATGTGGCCAATGTACAACAGCCTTAGCCTAGTCATCTTGGCTACTAGAGAGAGCTCAAGCTTCAGAGCAGAGGGTTGGACTCAGTGGCCCTTGTGATCTCTTCCAGCTCTATGATTCAATTATTTGATCTAGGATCCATTTATTTGTCTTTGTGGCTGTCCAGGGTATCCATAGAACTCTTCTCCTCCACCACATTTTGAATGATTCAATTTTCTTCCTATCAGCTTTCTTTACTGTCCAGCTTTCACAACCATATGTAGAATCTGGAAATACAATGGGGTTGACGATCCTAACTTGAATATTCAGTGATATATCTTGACACTTGAGGATTTTGTCTATTTCCTTCATAGCTGTCCTTCCAAGTCCTTAGGCCCTTTTCGCATGGCATCTGCCATGTGAAAGAGGGCCTGGAGCCTTGCACAATTGCGAGGAGCAATCTGCATGACACTCTTGCAATTGTGCAAGGCTCCAGGGACCAGCAGGCAACAATCACGCACCTTTGCATTTTCGGCTTTAAGCCGAAAATGCTGCACGATCACGCATTGCTCCCGGGCCCTGCATGCACTTACCTGGCGTGCAGAGCCTCGGGAACCGAGCCAGTCACGCTTCCTGTCTCAGTGCAGCCTGGGAAGGTGCCAGGCTGCACTGTGAAAGGAAGAGGGAAGAGGAGCCGTGCGTCTTCCCCGGGAAAAGACTCCGAGAAGACTCCGAGGAGGGGGCCTGCCCGTCGTGCTACCGCCACCCCCCCAAGCTGGCCCGTCAGATGGGAGGTTCTCCTCGTAGCGGAGAAGGGGAGCGATTTCAGTCCCTTCTGAACAGGGGGCAGGAGGACGCGAGCGCATGGCTCGCGCTTGTGCCCCACCACTCCTGGGCCTTTTCCGCACATTACCTTATCGCGGAGGTGGGGGGTGCTGTTCACGCAAGCAGGTTCTTGCGCGAGGCGCTCTCTTCGCTGCTCCTTCATCCCACAGCTGGCTTCCTGGTCACGCGACCGCTCCGTCCCTTCCTCCCCCAGTGCAGCCTACAGCTCCCAGCTCTCTTCAATGGAATATGAAATAGGGTTTCACTTGAATGGGGTATGAGAGCTAGGAGTCTATCTGCTCCCTGCTCCTGTGGACTTCAGTCTCTGATAAAAGAAGTAGATTGTACCTTTCTTAAACGTATTTCAGATTGCCACCTGTTTACTTTTTTTGCATAAAACCAAGAAACACTGGCTGGCATCCTTTTGCTAGCATAACTAGGAGTTACAGCACCATAAGTACTTTTTCTGACATTGCACAGAAAGGTATCCAATATCTATGCAATGTGTTTTCCCAAGCTGCCAAACAGTGCCTGGGTGAAACAGTCACAACTGACCAAAATGGCCACTGATTGGCTGAAGAGTTGCTCTAGAAGATCTCCTTTGTGCTATTAGCTGGCTGGCAGCCCACCAGCATGGAATTTAGGTTAGCACACGCATAGCCATGTTAGGGTACCCCTCCATCATTTGTGGAAGTACAATGGCAGAACTTTACATTCTATTAGCATCAAACAGGTTGTCAGTCACTGACAGCTGATCCAGGCCTCTTTTACATAGTCCCCCTTTAACTGACTATAGCTCCACCCTGGGATCTATAACTTGAGCATGCAAAGAAAACCCAGAAATTTGCATCTTGGAATATATCTCTATGTGTAATGGTGACAGAGTATGAAACTTGCCAAAGGTTCACAAACCCTTCATGAATGACCAGTTCTACCCTCCAAAGAGAAGCAATTGAGAGAAATCTCAAGCTATGGGATAGGATTTTTGTGACTCTGAAACTGCTACTTCGTAAGCCTTCCAGATCACTGTGGCCAGGACAGCAAAAGGTGAAGGCTTTTTTCCCTCTCTGTTTTTCTTTCCTAGCTTAAAAGATACTTACACTGACATTAGCCAGGAGGCAAACCAACCACATCAGCTTCAGACTGGCCTGGCTGAGAGGCCCAATCACTCAGACAGTTTTGTCAGATGTAACATGGAACAGCGCTGAATCTCCATGTCCAGATCAAAGTCTGCTTCCTCCAAAGTAGCTAAAGAGCAGAGTGTGACCATGAGGAGTGTGGGTGTGTGTTTGTCTGTATTTGTTGTGCTAGTGCTCCTTTGGGCAATAAGAATTATTTTACTTCTTTTTGTCGCAGCTTTTATTAAATGTTGGCATGAATTACTGTTGTTTTTTGTTGTCAAGTTGACCTCACCTTATAGCAACTCTATGGATGAGAGACTTCCAAGAGCCTCGGTCATCAACAGCCTTGCTCGGATCTTGCAGACTCAGGGCGTCTTTTCTTATTGCCATCCACCTTACCAACCATTATCATCTCATGCCCTCCAATTGACCCAAACTTCAGGGATAGTCCTGATTAATCCATTGTCATCCCACTTTTTCAGCTGCTTTTAAAGTGTTTCCATTTTCTCCCTTTGTCCTCAGTTTACATCAACTGCTGCAAACTGAGTTCAAAATGCAGAAATTGCGCTCCATTAACTCAGCAAGGAGGAGAGGGGAGGAGGGGAAGGAATCTTAGACCATTTCCACACTAGACTGTTATAATACTATTATTCCACTTTCAACATCCTATGGAATTGTGGGGTGTGCAGTTTAGAGAAGAGCCTCAAAGGCCCCTCCCTAAACTGCAAACCCCAGGCTTCCATAGGATGTTGAAAGTGGAATAATAGCACTATAAAAGTCTAGTGCAGAAACAGTAGGTTCAGGCAAAAGCAAACTGCTGTAGCCACACTGAGCTTGTACAATATCCTTACTAATAACATTTGCCATTTTGACCACATTCTGAAATTGCTCAGTCAACACAGGTTGCCCTTTTCATCTTGGAGTGACCCATGTTTTCCATAGTGTCACATTGTCTCGAGATATGTCCAAATTATGCAGCTTCAGTTTAGTCATCTTGGCTTCCAGTGAGAGTACAGGCCTGATTTGCTTTAGGACTAGGGTTGTCATGTTGCATATGGGCTTCCATAACTTTAACCCAAACAGATTTTGGAGGAGTAAAGCTCCATCAAGGTGGATGGAGGTACCTATTCTCCTTCTCCTTCCAAACCCTAATTTCCACCCTCCCAATATTGCTATTGCCTCCCTGGTATAGAGCAGGAGGCGAAACTCAGAGGAGCGTCAGGCTCTGTTGCTAGCCACAGAGCTCACATCCTCCTCAACCCTGCTCTCAAATGGCAAGCCTGCAGCTGAAAACTGGGGTCTGAAGATATGGGAAGACAGATATCTTCATCTCACTTTACAGATGCCACTTTATAGCATCTTATCATGCTCCATGATTATTTAAAGATTAAAATTACAAGATTCCCATTCTGGATCCAACCGGGCAACTCTACCTAGGCCCATTCAAACTGATTACAGGAATAGAGTTCTTTAAACTGGAATTCTATGTGTATTGCCTCATTCTGCCCTTCAAAGGAATCCAGTCCATTCTGGGACTAAAATTGGTAACAGAAGCACCTTTGCAGTGAGATGCCATCCAGATCTAGTTGGTGTGGCCACCAGCCTCCCTCCACACAAAAGTTGTCTCCCCTCCCACAATAATAAATAGTGAACAAAATTTATTGGTATTTCATTCAGACTTTAAAACCAACTTCTGCCAGAGTTCACATGTACATCACAATGATTTATATTGTTTTGACTGAATTTCACCTTGAAAGATACTCATTTTGGAAACATCTGGAGCACAGGAGAACACACACAGCTTTCACCAACATCTGTTATTTCAACTTCCGTAGCTTCTACTGTTTGATCCAATCTTGCCAATATGCAGTTATCCAAACAGTTTGCCACATTCTAAACCAATCTCATATTATTTCTTGTGGCTGTTTACGTGACCAGATTGACTGTACTGAGCAGTGCTTTTAAAATATCTGTGGCATGTGCTATATCCTAACCACTCATTCCCTTTTCCTTGACCTGCCCTTTGTGGGAAGTAAGGAATGTTAAAAATTTCTTGTGGGTCTGCCCAGCCTTGTACTTTATTTAAACTTACTCTCCCCTTCTCTTTTTTCTGGGGCACCTTTCAAGATAATTCTCTTTCCTGTTGTAAGTCAGGGAGTTTTGGCAGACTGTAGTGTGGGAAAGCTGGTCCATGCAAACTTTCCTCTTAAAGGTCTTTCTCTTAACAAAAAGTTGTTGAATTGTTGATATTACTGGAGGCTTTTGAATTCTTGTCTGTAACAAGATTTGTAAGCAGATATATTTTGGTGCTTATAGGGCAGACGGTTCCATTTAGACAGTTCTGTTTGGGCTGGTTTGTTCAAATGAGTGCATTTCCATGAGGTGAGCTGAACGAGTGAACATGAGACAGTTCCTAGGCTCACCTGGCCACCAGTCCTGCCCGTGTAGCAGAGGAGTGAGGATGCTTGGCCACTTACATCAGGCACACAGCTTGGGAATAACTAGTCACAAATAACTAGATTCTTTCCAAAATATTTAAGGTACAATTACAGTAGATTAAGTATGCATGTTAGTAAGGCATAATGTCACTCCTTTTGTTGTGTAAATAAAAATGGCTTTTATAGTTATGGGAGTACAGCCTCATTAAATATTGAGGGAAGAATATCACAGGGTTCATATGCTGGTTTATGCTGTTTCTCATGCTCTGTTGTAAGTGTTGTGCAAATGATGAACTGGACAGGAAGAGAGCATGTTTTCTACCATAGGCCAGCAACTTGTAGCATTTAGATATTTTAAAAAAGCAGTAGAACAAAAACTAGTTTTAATTAATTTTGAGAAATCAAAGAAACACACAGTTCCCTTCTAAAAACAGAAACTATACATCTAACAAATTATTGGCCGGTGGTCTTAAGAATCGTGGTTGTTGTTCTCATTGTTGTGTGTTTTCAAGTCAACTCTGCCTATGGAAATATAGTCAGGGATAGCTGTGTTGCCCATGCAGCAAAATACGGCAAAATCCATGAAAGAGCGATACCTTTATTGGCCAACCAAAATACAGAAAACACATCATGCAAGCATTTGAAGCTTCACTGGCTTCTTCATCAAGGAAAGATGTTAAAACTCATAGAAAAAGAAGAAAAGGAACGATGTTAGTGTCACAGGCCTATATTTTGTCTCAGATGTTATTTTTGTTGTCAGTTAAGATGGTGTAGTTGTTAAGTGTTGGATTATGACACCTAAGACCAGGGTTTGGATCCCTGCTCAGCCATGGAAACCCACTGGGTGACCTTGGACAAGTTATATTCTCTCAGCCTCAGAGGATGGCAAAGGCAAACCCCCTCTGAATAAATCTTGCCAAGAAAACCTCACCTTATTGTCACCAGAAGTTAGAAACAACCTGAAAGCACACAAAACAAGAAGGATATCAATGCCTGCAGAGATCAATCTCCTTTTTTGCCACGTGGGGACCAGGACAGAGGGGAATAAAAGAGAGGTAGTAAAAATTAATTCCTAGCAGTTACTACCTGTTGAAAATATCTGCAGAAGGTTCTGAGTCTGTGGAATGCTTTGCATTTTTCTTATGGGTGCAGGAAAAAATATTCCTCAAGCAACCACTAGTATTTTACATCCACTAGTATTTTACACAATTTGTAAACTATGTATGCCCCTAGTGCACAGTGGTTTGTTTGTTTTCTCAGGGGAGATTTGTCTTCTGTTCTATGCTGCAGGCATGTAAGGTGGCAGAAATACGACAAAAAAGCCTCTATACAACATTGGAGGTAACATATCAAAGCAAAAGAAACATGTGGACTGAAGGTTCACTATTCCTGCTGTAAGAGCTACTTTCCACCTGTCTCTTTACACAGTAAATGACTTTTCATTTTATATCTAATGGATGTACACATAGCACAGTGGGAAATTTAATTTTTTATGCCCTCCAGTTTTCAAGGGCATGTGTGGCCTTGTAACATGGCAGTGTGGTCAGGATGGCAAAAATTATTATTGAGGAAGTACACACAAGCTTGGAGAGTTTGCAGCAATTTGCTTTTGCCTGAGCCTACTGGGAAGGTCACAGTTCTGTCCCCTCCTCTCCCCTCCACTGAGATAAGAGAATACAAATGCTTTTGCACTTGGAGCTCAGTTTGTGCCAACTGAATTAAGCTAAGGACACACGGGAAAGTGAGAGGAGGAGAGAGAAACTGAGACATTTTAAAAGCAGCTGAAAAAATGGAGTGACAGAGGACTTTCCCTGCAAAATTGGGACTGTTGGAGGGTATACTTTTTTGGACTACAAATCCCAGAATCTTGCACCATCACAATCATGCTAGCTAGAGGCTCCTGGGAGTTGTAGCCCCAAAACTATCCCCCCCCAAGTTTTGACCTATAGCTAGAAGTGCACTCACATTTTGATCCATATGAAATATACAATTTTCAAAGTTTTCCCTCTTTTTTTGTCAGAAAAAGTAATTACATTAGAAAGTTCACTAGTTACTTGAAGTATACTTTCAAAGCAATGACTCCCCTCCTTATTCCATACTTTGTTAGAACAGATGGAGGTTTAAAGCATATGAAGGACTAACTAATCTGTGACAAGTGATCTTGAAAATCCTCGAGATTTTATAAAAATGGTGTTCTTACTCTCAAGATAGTTTTTTTAAAAAATAAATACCAAAGATACATAAACAAAAGCTGTGCAAGCATACTTGCGTATTAGATCATCTCTTTGAAGATGAGATTAACATTAAAAATAATGTCTTGAAAGTGAACTTAAAAAGCAAGGAGTGGCGTTCGCCAAACCATGTTAGTTGTTATAAAAACAAAGGTGGAAGGTGATTCATTTGTGGTTCATTCATTCAGCATACAAATAAAAAGCAGAACAACTTGGTTTATCCTTGGGCAGCATTGTGCAATCAAACAACTTAAAGTCTATAAAACCAGACTGAAGTCTCTGCTTATGCCAACCACAGTTATGAAGACTGATGCTGAATTTATACAGGCTAAGTAATGCATCCTTGCCTTGATCCCAGTCCTGTTAAAATTCATGACATTCCTCTGCTTTGGATGTGAAAACAATTCTTTTTGAAGCTTTAAGGTGATTTTTAAAAGCCTCCAGCTTACTCTGCTGCTTTTGGAACAAACCAGGATTTTTAAATGTGTGGTGTGACCCCCAACTTGGGGTCACAGTGGAATGGGGGTGGGAAGTGGAAGAAAAGTGGAAACAGGGTGATAGGTGGTCACCTCATTGTTCCCAGTACAGAAGGGTAGCTCTCTTGTTTGTATCGGCATCTGGAAAAGGTGGTATTGCCTTTTTTTATTAATTGTGTTTGTATACACACATTTGCAGGTTGGCATATCACCTCCCCTTCTCTACTGGGTTTACATTATACAAGTGCAGAAAGGTAATCAGAATGAAGGGGGAAAGGCTATTTCAGTAAGCAGATATGCAATTATGTGCATGCATTGCAGAAATCCAAGAAAACCTCACAGCTACAATGGTCATGTTGTCACCTCTTTGGCAGACCCCGTCCTGGGAGATATAAAATTAAAATCAAATATATCTTCTATGCCAGAGAGGTTGTCCGGGTGGGTGCGTAGACAAATAAGTCAAATGACGGGACATTGGTCAAGGCCAGGAAAATCGCCAGTCACATTTCCCAAGGAGACCTCAGGCTAGGCACGTCCACAGGGTCTTCAAAGAGCCTTCAACTGCAAAAAGCCAACTCAAGGGGATTACTGGGTTTTCTCCATGTTGAGCAACACTTGCTTTGATGAATCCTACAAGGCCGAGGTCCATTTACATGAACCAATCATGCAAACCATCAAGTTACTATTGTGTAGTATTTTTCCTTCTATTTTGGCCATTGTTCTTCCTGGGAGAGGGCCTGCCCCCGAGGTACGTTCTGCTCTAAAAGTATTCCCCATTTTCAAGACTTTCTTCGGAGAACTCCTCACTATGCTAGCAGACCAGCACTCTGTTAACTGAGTGCTCCCCTCAGCCACCTCTCTTTGCTGAGCTCCTTCTTCCTCGCTGCTTCCTGAACTGAAGACTTCTGGACAGGTGCAGTATCACCGCCTTTACACCCTCTCCACTTTATCCTCTATAATTTTTCACCTCTTTCCATTCTCAATAGGCCTTGTGTGCATAAGTGAGTGACTGCGCTGGTGCATGAGAACATAATAAAATCCATTCATTAGTACAATTATCTGGCTTGTTGCTTGGTCTGGCACCATAAAAATTGGGTTGAAGTTCTTTCTGGGTTACCCTGCCCCTTGTTCTGCCAAGCTAGCGCTCCACTAATTTTCCCCAATCTTTGCATCTTTGGAGCGAATCAAGGTGTTTTCCCAGGGGACCCGCCAGAAGCCAGGGTAACAATGTGACCAGACATAAACCCATACAGTGAAGACATGCACAAAGTAGAAACACCCTCTTGCACCAATGTGGCTATGTAATAAGAGTCTTGTGTGGCTTTCCAAACTGATTTCAGTTTAGATTGAAACAAATGTGTGTGGCAGTAAAGGGGCCAAACCAGGGCAGGGATACTATGTGATGGAGCTAGGATACACCCATCGTTTGGGTTCAGCCAGACTGACAGTTTAGGATTGTAATAAGGATCAGATAAAGATATTGTCCCATATTGTTACCCTGTTTACTGGGGGTCCCGGGAGGGACACCTAAATAACCTTACAATTACAAAAGATGGGGAAATTAGTCAAGAGCACTGGTTGGTACTATGAGAGGCAGGGTAACGCGGCAGGATCTTGTAACCCAATGTTTACGGCGTCAGGCCAAGTCAAGAAGCAAACCATGTTGAACATTAATGAATAATCTTTATTAAATACAGGCACACAATGTAAGCAACACATGCACACAGATAACTAAGGAAAATAAAGGTTTGAGTTTGATAGCGGGATTTTCAGAGGGATAGTTGATTCGGGTGATACGAAACCTGTTCCTGGAGCCCAGAAAGAAGATAGAGTGGGATGCGATGTATCTCAGCACGTAGAGCTGAGGGGAAGCTCGCCAAGCAAAGCGGCAGCAAAGGCGGTCAGGAATTCGGGAGCAATCCGAGGATGGTCTCGGAATCAGGGGTTTTTATAGGGAGATATGTGACTGCAGGCTGTGCCATACTTGGGAAAACAATGCGTTTTAGGAGTGGGACAAAGCTTTGGAAAGGTCAGAATTTAGCATGATTGAGTTAAGTCCAAATTGACAAAGAGTTAGCCAGTATGCAAATTCAGAGTGCTTGGCAGTTGAGTATTCAGCTTGCCAGGCTGCCTGCTCAGGGCAGGGAGTCCTCTGAAAACAGTGCGCATACATAATGAAGGTGTTTGCAGAGAGGTCACCTAAAGCAAGGATCTGGCTATTTCTGACCTGCCTGGGTGGAGAATGGAATGTCTAGCAATTAGTGGCCGAGCCTAGTCTGTGCTTGTCCAGGGGCCTCACAAACATGTGGAGAGGGGTGGTGGAAGAGAGCCAAATTATTGATATCAAAATGATATCTAGGGGTATCTCCAAGTGGGCCTAAACTGCAGTAACAATATCATGCCTTAATAGATAATCTGCCTGTAGGAGGCAGAGTGATTCTTACTATCCCTTACTAGCTAAAATGGTTAATACAATTGGCCTGGAGCTCTTTTCAAACAACAAAGGAAAAAAAGAGGGCAGCTTTTATTCAATCCCCCCTTTAGGCTGTCAAGTACTTAACCGTATCAATCGATCATAAAGAAACAGAGGGATATTGCACTGTGAAAAAATACAGTTGGGATACATTGACTGTTCATCCAGAGAAATCCTAAATCTTCAGGTTCTTCCCTAAGAGATATGATAGAAAGACTGCACTTGAAATAAGAAGTAACTGGTCTACACAGCTGACTTAGGCAGCTCTTTTCCTTTCTTTTCTCTTTTCATTTCCTTTTTAACATGGGGCAAACTAGAAAAGCACTTCTCAGCTACGAATGCAAAATAACTAGAGCAAGAGTAGTTCAAGAGGTTTTTTTTTAAAAAAAAATCTCAAATGAAAATATAATTCTGGTTCTGAGATTCCCACTCAAGTCTAGATCTGGCAGCATTCTTATCAGGGTGGTGCAGTATAAGCAAGGGACATAGCCCTGCTATTGGTGAAATTTTATCAATTCAGACTCCCAAACCTCTATCTGAGTTACAACTGCAATGAGAGCTTGGAAGAGTTATTTCTGTAGACTGCTAATTCCCAGAATCTTCTAGGCAGCATGGCCATTAGCCACACAGGCAAGGGACTCTGGGAGTTCTGGTTCAGAGAAGTCACTTTCCCAAGCTCTGTTGCCAAATGTATTTCAGACAAAGATTTAGGAGGTTGTATTGGTAAGATTTGCATATGGGCACAAACTGAGCCAAGCCTCTAAACCAACTTTTCTTTTGAGGAGCTAAATGAGAGTCCCTAAACATAGATGCATCTGCTAATGCCAAGAGAGTTTGGTTCACTAAAGGACTAAAACACAGTTTGTGTTCTTCAGTGGTTGAGATTTGTAACCAGATGCTGAGTACCTCCTAAGCTGTGATATAGGCTCAGCACAACAGAGAAAGCATTGAAAAAGTGGCTGAGTTTTCATGTGGATGTGGATGATAATGAGAACAAATGCTTGCACACCAGATGCACGTCAGAGCTCTAGATTTCTAGCCTCTTAATCAGGAAAGGACAAATTGAGAAGATATTGGTGGTGGTGGAGGCCACCACAGTAGAACCATTCAAAAACTGTTTTGCCCTGTGGGTAGGTAAGAAAACATTTCCCAGAACATAAAATGTCCAAATATTGATTTAAACACCAAGCCATATGGTCCCCACCATCCACTGGAGCATGCTGCTGGCAATACAAATTCTATAAATCCAAGCTGTTGTAAATATAAAATCTTCAAATGGGAAGGTTCTCTGGGATTTTTGGAAACAGCCCCTGTTTATAAAGATTATTTACAAGTGATTCAAGGTTTTCTGATACACTGGATAAGTTTTGTTGTCTCAAGGTTTATATTGTATATGGTTGGGAGTTTTCCATATTCCTCCTTCCCCTCAGTCAGATTTACTTCTGAGTAATATGCTTAGGATCAGATGGTTCTTTTCTTTTTCCTTTCCATTTCCTCAGTAACATAAGACAAACTGGGACAGCACTTCTCAACTACAATTGCAAAAAGAAGCGAGTTTTTATAAAATCCCAAAGAAAACATTACTCTGGTTTTGAGATTCTGAAGTCTAAATTAGAAAGCAAACACATGTTTGTCTAAGAGAGTTAAAATTCCTTGTGTTTTTAATGTGGAAGGATTATTCCCCTCAACTGGTAATCAGTGTCATCAGCTACCCCTGGTCAGTCATTGCCTTGCTTCAGAGAAGAGCTCATTTTCAGCCATCTGTAGGCATCCCCTACCCACCACAGAGTAAAAAGACCAATAATCCAAATATAGATTTAGTAAGATTCAAAGAGCTGAAACAAATTCAAATTCCAAACTATAAACAAACCAAAGCTCCTGTATTTTGGCAGCGGGTGTTCAGCTATTATGTTTGACCAATATCTTTCTGAACTGTCTCTTTTTAGAACACAGTTTATTGCTTAATCTCCTTCAGTTCAAAGGCCGTTTTCATAAGATTTGCCGTGAAATCCAAGATATACAAATTTATTTATAAGCTGAACCAGCTATCTTCATCACCCTTTTGTCCTCCATGGAGTCTGCTTCCCTGATGTTTCTTTTCAAGTTTTTTTCCCCAAGGTTTGTAATTGTAGCATTTATTTAATCATCACATAAATGAAGAAATGTATGGATACTGAAATAAATGCAACTGTTGCTACTTGTGGGTCTTCTACTACATTATATGTCTTTTGTATCTTTCTGTTTAGTACTTTCAAGATTCAGCACATCACCACACTGATTTGCATTGGAATGCTTCAAAGCATTGGCCGGAATGTGGGGTCCTTTCATACTTCACAGTTATAGTGCTTTGATTTTCTTAACTGCTATGGTTCAATCCTATGGAATCCTGGGATTTGCAGTTTATGGAGGGGCATTTAGCAGAGAGTTTTAGTGCCTCACCAAACCATAAACCCCAAGTTTCTATAGGATGCAGCCATGACAATGAGTGGAATAATAGTACTATATTTGTATAGTGTGAAAGTGTCACTGGTTAGTGTTTTAGAAATGCATAAATTCCTTTATGGATGAAGTTGGACATTTGCACTCAGTTCATGGTTGAAGAAGATTTGTCCATGCAGTTCCATAGCATATGTAGATGTGCATTTGGTTGCACATTCTGTTAGCACAACATTGGCATTCAATGCAACGGTTGTAGAGCACAATCAATGCATAACTTTGTATATGGAGATATATGCTGGGAAAACTTTTGGCTTGCAGCTGCTGTTGTTGCCAGAGAGAGTGGCTGGAAATGAATCAAAGCATGTGCCAGTTTCTGGGGGTAGAGAGGGTACAGCAAAATTTTTCATTTTCTGTCACCACAATAAACAGCTTGGTGAACCCGGCAAATTCTAATGACCATTTCAGGTGAACTGGTATGAACTTTCTGAGTGACCTCACTGTAGATATAATGGACAGAATCCCAGGGCCCATTCACACTACACAAATATAGTGGTATTATTCATTTTCACCTGCCATGGATCCACTCTGTGGAATCCAGGGATTTGTAATCTGTTGAGCTGAGCGAGCTCTGAGTGAGAACTCTAAAACCACCTCCCACAACTACAAATCCCAGGATTCCTCAAGATTGAATCATGGCAGTTAAAGTGGAGTAATAATACTAGAATTTTATAGTATGAATGGACTTCAGACAAGGATGAGAAATCATTGTGGTTGTATCTTCTATTCTGATCTTTGTTTAAACATTTATACAACTAAAAAAAAAGGGAATGAAAAAGAAATTTGTGGAGATATGTGTGTGTGTGTGTGTGTGTATTAGCACCTGGTGTAGCCTACAGTAGGTCCCAGGGATAATAGAATTGAGCCCTAGCTGTTTTAAAGCCACAGCATGAATATCCTACTAGTATGCTGGGAAATGTGAGAGGCTGTAGTGGTTATATCAAGCAGAGCACAGTGGCCCCTCCATTACCACGATCCCCACACACATGAATGAGCGCAAAGCTTTGTAACTCATTATAGTCAATGGATGCAGCTAGTGATTGGATGTATACCTGGCCTGTCGGTTGACTATAATGGGACATGATGCTTTGCATTTTTTTGTGTTATATGGGGGTTCCCAAAATGGAACCTCTGCATATACAGAAAGCACACTGTAATCAATTGGCAAGGCAGAAGCTGAACAATAACCAATCCCACACCCACTCACATGTTCAGGCAGAGAAAATAAATAAGTTTAAGTGTTCTTTGTAAAACATATAAAAGTAGTTCACTTAGAAATAATGTTTGCACAATTAAATACATTCTCTAAAGGAGCACAGAGAGAGAAGAAAAAATGGCTGCAGGTTAGAGAGATGCAGGGAAAGTGTGGGTGTGAGGAAATAACCCTAACAAACAGGAAGTTATCATAAGTATACGCTGTGCCTAAACTCCAGAGAATAATATGCACACCAGCAATTCATGAATACAGACATACAAAGATTGCTACTTAGCAATGGTATAATCTTGCCTAGGAAGCAGCATAGCAAAGCTATGTCAGGTGAGTTGATTTTCAAGTTTTGTATAACTTGAAAAGAGGTTGCACAGAAGCACTGTGTGGTGTGATTGGCACTGTTCTTTGGGGGGCTTTCCAATTTTTTTGTTGCTGGTTTTTTTTTCAGTTTTATCGTTTGTACATATAAAATGTGTGTCGTGGCATTTCATACTTCCTGTGGGTCTAAATCATTAGTTCATACACATGAGCATTTCATCTAATAAAATATGAAATAGAAACTGCTTCAAGGATGAGAAGAAAGTAATGCCCTGCTGTAAGTGTCAGTGCAGTTGTAGCCTTTGATGGCTGTTTCCCTCATTTTCTTTTTTGCTCTATTGCTGAAAGGTTTCCTTTAAAGACAAACAGGTAAGAGCCAGCTAAACATCCCTAAACAGCTGTGCCCTTGCAAGAAAACAGCACTGCATCTGTTTCATGGCCAATGAGCTGCATCTGGAAAGAGGAAATGCTGCTTCAAGGTCATTAGAGATTCCTCAAGAAAACAAATATGTTAATAAGGCATTCCCAAACCAATTTAAAAAGGCGTTTGGGATGTTGTTTTAGTCAATCCATTGTAGAAATGATTTGCACAATAACCTGTTGTACGTATGTATATGCCTTCAAGTCACTTGCTGACTTATGGCTACCCCATGAGTTTCATATGGTTTTCTTAGGCAAGGAATACGCAGAGATGGTTTTCCCAGTTCCTTTCTGTGAAATATAGCCTGCGGCACCTGGTATTTGTTGTTGGTTTCCCATCCTAGCGCTAGCCAGGGCTGATCTACTTAGCTTCCAAGATCAGGTAGTACTTGATTGTCTTTAGGGTATGTAGGTAATAATCTGTTGTGCTGAATTAAACTGGGAGGGAACTCCCTGTTTCAAATCTCATTGCAGCCAGCAATTCACTGACTGCCTTAGGCAAGTTGCTGACTCAGTCTCCTCCCCCAGGATACATAAAATACCAGTTCTAGAGGAAAAGGCCTGTAACAGCTGTAAAGCACACGCTGGACCTCCATAAAATCTTCCAGTTTATTTTTTTTGCTTTGTTTTGGGTTTTTATTTTGTTTTCCTTTTTCCTTATTGATATACAAACCTTCTTCCTTGTGGATCTCAAGTAGAACCTAGAAAGTTATTTTTTGGTCTATAACAGTCAGAATCACACAGCCTTTATTTCCCCTTTGGATTGGGATGGGTTGGGGGGTATCAGGTAGTCTCTTATCCAGGTACTTTTTAAAAAATGTATAATTTATAAAATAATAAAATCTATAATGTAGACATTATTAAAGTTACTTATTTATATACGTATCTAATATCCCTCCTTTCTGCTTGCACAGGACCCAAGTTGGCCAACAACATCAGTTCACAAAATTCTGCACATAATATTGCATATCATAAATGAATGGAGCTTTTGCTGCCATTTTCTCCTGTCCAGGTATTGATCACATCCAGGCTTTCTTAGATTCAGATTCAGCACAATTGCTCCACCATGTGCCTTGGCTATAACCTTATTCCTGGGCTAATATGCACAGTCTCCAATTAAATCATTTTAGACTGCAGCTAGGAAAAACCCCTGTCTCGTAACAGCTAGGACCATTGCCCTCCTAGGGGAGAGTGAGTACAGTACTTCTGTGGTCCTTCTCTTCATTAGTATCAAATGGGCAAGTTAAAGTAAAACAGTTGATGGCCAATGTTCACTTTTCAGAGTTACACATTACCCTTGATGGTCAGGTCAGGATGGAAATAGTCTCAACGACAATCAGATTGCTATCTAACTCCACTTGTGTTTGGTTTCTATCCATCTCACAGCATATGCATTCTGCTGAAAGGATTCATTTGTCAGAAAATGTTCACTAACCAAGAAGCTGGACACTTTAATACTACACAAAAATATACTGTATTCTGTCTGGCACACGTTTGTAGACAAGTTGGAATGCAATCTGGAAACATTTACTGGGTTTTCAAATGGAAATGCCAACCACTGTATTTCATTCAATAGGAGAAGACTGTAAGCCATATATGTTTGTGAAAAGTGCATGTCATACTGTACTTTTTAAATTAAGGTCCCTGCAGTAAAGTGGGTGAAAGTCAGTACTGCGGGTTGGGCAGGAGAAAGGAGAATAGCTCTTAACTGATGCAGGGTCAAACTTGACTTCTCTCAAGTTGTCATTTTAAAGAAATTAAAAAACTGTAAATAAGTGGGGTCAGATGGCAATGTAAATTCAGCAAAAACAACCAAGGGACTTGTGGCACTTTAAGATAAGGGGGCTGTCAGATGCATTATGGCATAAACATTTGTGTGCTTCACTTGCCCATTTCATCAGATGCACCCCACCCCGCTGTGCTTCAGTCAATATGCAAAACGAAGGCAAGATGTCTTTATAACTGATTGCCAATTTGCTTTCTTTTATTAAATTGGTTGAAAATTACAGGGGCCCTCTGATGACTAGGGTTATTATTTCAGCTACAAATGACAGCTGTAGAGTAGCTTATTTGAGTAATAACTGCCTTCTTTATTCTTCTGACATGAGGAGATCTCTGGTTCTCTGTGTACTTAAATGGGGAACCACTTATTTCTCCTTGCACTGGACTTGCTGCCAGTTACAAGCAGAAGTAAATGGTACATTCATTCATGTTCATATTGTGGTAATGCCATTATTATTATTATTATTATTATTATTATTATTATTATTATTATTATTACTATTATTATTATTATTATTATTACTATTTCCACAACCCTACTTCTTTCTTGCCTCTGAGTTGACAATAGGTATTTTTCAGGGGGATAGATGTAGACACACCTGTACAAAACATAGAAAAATCACATTGCCATTCCCAATCCAAATAAGATGGCAGCATAGATCGCGCTATTCAAAGACTGTGACTCTGCCTGAGGTAACACATTCTAGGAGGTTTATGTCCAATGGAATGGACAAGTGACCAGACAAGCTCAAGCTGCAATGCATCCAATAGGACTCAAGCCATTGGCCCATGGAAATTCCACTGATCTTAATGTATGAGAGCATGTACTTTCCTCTCATACATTGCAATGATAAAATTAGCCCCACCGACCCACTTCTAACTATCTACATGCAGAATTGGTCTGCCTATCTCTTCATAGGAAATCAGGTGCTACTTCATTTCACTCCAGCATGGTGTAGTGGTTTGAGCACTGACCAGAATTCAATTCCCCACTCAGCCATGGAAATGCACTGGTTGACCTTGGGTGCATCAGACACACTCAGCCCCAGAAAAACCGGTGATAGGTTTGCCTTAGGGTTGCTGTAAGTCAGAAATGACTTGAATGCACATAACAACAACAAAAGAAGTGGCTTATATTTTCCATTTCTATCTTATTTTCACCTGGGAATTTCATTTTGCACAGGAAATTCGCCAAAACTTATGAACAAATTGCAATCCCTAGGAAGTTGTACAGGAATTGGCAGGGAGAGAGAGAAAGAGAAAAAGAGAATTGTAATTATAATTTGCTAGTCTCTAGTGAAGACTAAGGAGTCTATCTGGTCCTACAAAGATTCTGAATGTGATTCAGCTCTTCAGTCTGAGTATCTCAAATGAGTAAAGCCTAGCCAACTCTTCAACCACTCTGTGATCTGCTCTTCTTTTGTTCAACTTGCCTGTGGAGAACTTTGTTCTCTACCAGACAGCCACCCCTGTCAGGAACCCTCCTGGTCAGTTTTCTTTTGGAGATCGTGTCTCAGGTTTGTAAACATGCATGAGTGTGTGTGTGCAGATGCTGCTGCTGCCCTCCTTGTTACTTATTACTACAGTATGCCTCAGAAAGAGACAAGAAATCAAGCAATCAGAAGAGAACCAGGAACCTGAAGGATGAAACATTGACAGCACCGATATATGTGTGTGTGTGTGTGTGTTACAAGTCTTTTCTTAC
The DNA here is from genome assembly GCA_948474755.1 of Ctenosaura bakeri. Taxonomy (NCBI): domain Eukaryota; kingdom Metazoa; phylum Chordata; class Lepidosauria; order Squamata; family Iguanidae; genus Ctenosaura; species Ctenosaura bakeri. Next base: position 52,171 of record CAOLHI010004480.1, on the reverse strand, counting down.
ACAAAGACACGTCATGGGCTTTAAATTAACAGACAAATTCAATCTTGCATACTAAGGGGCAGAAAGAAATCTGCAACCAGTAATACTAACATTCTTTTGTTATCAGATACATGGTTAGATGTTATTTTCCCTCCTTTGGTTTCTAATTTTTCCTTGCAATCTGCATTACCATTATGAAAGTAGGTCTGAAAATTTTGGAGTGAGAAAATAGAAACAGTAAACTCTTGCTTCAAGGCTTTTGAAGTCTGTAGGATTTTAGAAATATCTCCATTCATTTGAGCTCTTAATGAAACAGAAGCTTAAAAAAAAACTTCTTTCAGAAGCTTAAAAAAAAACAAAAAACCTCCCAATTTTCTAAACACCTACGAGAGTAGATTCCCTGGATATTCGTTGCTCACACTTCCATCCTCAGTTCATTAGCAGCCCCCAATATGTGTCTGAAATGTAGAAAGTCTGATGGAAGATTTGACTGTTATTATTCCAGACTGAACTGACCACTGGAAAAAGCAAAACTTCAGAAAGGATGGCTACAGATTCCATGTTTTTTCAGGAATTACAGAACACTGGTTTCTTTGAATATTGTCCATAATTAGCAGGCTGCTGTGAAAAAGACTATTCCATGTTGTGAATCACTAGGAAAGACACTGGATATGAAACTGCCAGTGTCATCACAATATTTTTCTATTCATCTGTGGTGCAAGATGAACTGACAAGTTCTGCTTGCTCACCGCACCTTAAAAAAGGTATTGTCAAGCTAGATAAGTTGTAGAGAAGGGCTGGAACAACATCCCTGTGAGTAAAAATTACAACATCTGGATCTGTTTAGCTTAGAAAAAGGGAGACATGACAGATATGTGAAGAAAGTGAATAGGAAGAGGGGTTTTCTCATTTCTCATAATATACTAGAAACCAAAGTCATCTAAAGAAATTTAGTTGTGGGAGACTTAGGGCAGAGCAAAGGCAGTATTTTTTCATATAAGGTATAGCAGAAATCTGGAATTCATTACCATGTGATTGTGGTGATGGCTACCATCTCAGATGGCTTTAAAAGTGCATCAGACCAATTTATGGAGGATAAGCTATCAGTGGCCAACAAACATAATGACTATGTATTCCCTCCAGTATCAGTGGGAATATGCCTCTCAATTCTAGAGGTGGGGGAACATGAGCAGGTGAGTGCTGTTGCATTCATGTCCAGTTGTGGGCTTCCTGTAGGCACCTGATTGGTTACTTCATGAACAGAACTTGAACTAGAAAAGTCAGGTCCTGCATGGCAGATAACACCATCTGCTTCAAACATGTAGAAAAAATGTATTAAAATTCTGACAGTCCTTGTTATAGTCCTTGTTATTATCTTGACAAGCATTTTTTGAGCCTGGTTATTGATATTTTCTCTTAACCAAAAGAGCACCAAAGCTTAGAGAATGCAGTTTGTGCCACAGCCATTCAAAAAGACTATGGGTACTGTAGCAGTTCATCCATGATCACCGTGTCATCCTGTTTGCCTCGTATTTCACAGGAATTATGAAAAAAACAACTGAAGTTGTTTCCACATTAGGACTTTCAAGAAGCACTGTTGAGGCATTTCTCTTCTGCACTCAGGCAGTAGTAGTTAACAAGGTTCTTAATAAAGATTTATGTTATCTGACAATGGTCTTGTACATGGCTGAGATTTCTTCCACTAAGTTTACAAACAGACTCAGACATACAGCAACAACTACCTGTTACATTAATTAGAATTGTCCTTGCTGTCTTTTCTACATCTGATTACTTTCTGTTCAGTGCAGTCACGGTACTAGTGATGCTGATCCCTTGATTAGTCTGTTTCTGTTCTTTGTAGGCTTTCATGAATTTCGTAGTTACCAAAGAGAAGCGCTCTTGCTATTGAGCATTTATCGGTATTGCCAGCTTATTTCCCATTTGCCTGAAATTACAAAGATAAGAATTAGAAATTCATGCACAGGCTGACTAACTATAGATGCACAAAATGAACCAGGATTTTTGGTAAATGCAGAGTAGTCACATTATATCATCTGGCCTCAATCACTGTGCTGAAAGCCATCTGTAACTAGCCCTAGAAATTATAGTGGCATGGCAATCAGCAAAATTTAATACCAGAAATACCGGTAAAGGCTGCTTGGAGATTTAGCATATTTGCCTGGCACTTTACCCATCTGTCTGCAGTTCTGTGAACCTCCCTTCCTCCCTTCTTCCACTTTTCCATGCCAAAAAACATCACATTCTTTGAAAACCAGAGCAGAATAAATTACATAAAATATGATAAATTTGATCACGGTGTTTCATTTCATTAAAGTTTTAGAGGGATGGATTTTTTTTCCTTTTTTGATTAAAAATCATTGGATACCAGACAGACATCTTGAGCTATATGAGAGAAGAACATGTTTGCATGTCAGAGCTAAGCAAAAAGATCCACATCCATTTCAACATGGGGAAGGTAGTTGCAGATTTGTTTTATATTTGGACAAGAGGTATACCACTGCTGCACATGTGGAAGAGCTGTCAAATTAGTGTGTGCTCAGTCCAAGGGCGGAGAGGCAATCACACAAATCCAAAAATGACATGTGTACCCACATGATTCCAGGAAACTTTGCCAATTAAAGAAGGTGATGCCAGAGATGCTGCTTCCGCCACTGACCACATGCAGTCATGGCAAAGAAAGCAGCAATGAATTAATGACAGTGCATGTATTTAAGTCTTTTACTCCAAGTCGCAAGTCAAGTCTCAAGTCTCTACCTTCAAGTCTCAAGTCAAGTCTCAAGTCTTTGAAGATACTTTCAAATCAAGTCTCAAGTCTCAAGTTTGGAAGCCAACTTTATACCCCAGCTAGAACTTCAGAATTAATGGATAGAATGAAATAAATTCAGTTTTAACAATGTAAGCAGAGTCAGTTCCCTACATTTTCGATTTTGCCATCTGCAGTTTCAGAAGTGGGGAATAGGATCCTATCTTACTCCCCATTACGGAAGATTCAAAAGCTTTAAAAGGAAGGATCCTTCTTCCTCAAGCCCATTGCCCGACACATTTGTTGTTCCCCTCTGAGAAATGCACCCTGGAAACATTTTAGGAGGCTCCTCTGATATGCAGCACGGGCAGGCTGCTGAGCAGACCTCAAGCCCATTGCCTAACCTGTTTGCTGTTCCCATCTGAGAAATGTGCCCACACTTTGGGCCTGAGACAGATTGTCATGTGGCTAGTAGGCAAAAATAGATGTAAGGTTTCTGGATGAATGTGTTATGTTAACAGAACCAAGGGCATCAAATCACTCATTAAAAATATACAAGTCTCAAGTCGAGTCAGTGCATCATTTATGGCCGAGTTGAGTCCTGGTTGAGTCACTGAAGTTACTTAAGTCCGACTTTAGTCCAAGTCTATTGACTCAAGCCTACATCACTGATTAATGACAACAGGGACACACCTCTAGGAAATATCCCTTGATTGAAACATGCCCAACAGTGTCCCAGAACCTGATCAAGCCCATTAGTACTGACAGCAATGCCCCTGTTGCCATTAGTCATCAATGATCCTTCCAGTAGTTCAGACACCATGTGGGCTTTGTCTACTGTCCGTGTGACGTGTGCAATGAGGAGCTTAGTTAGAAATCTTTCACACCAGGCAAATGTGTTGGGAGGTTGCTGGAGGCAGGAGTATTTGTTGCTGTTTTTAAAATATCAAAAATAACAATTCTATTGTTCTGGACTGATTTCTTGGAATTCCGAATGGCAACCATACAAAATTTTATCTCCAATCACAAGTATGTTTGGGTTAATTCTTTAAAAAAAATTATAGAGTGCTTTTGTAGATAGAATGCTATATCTATGCATGAGTGAAGTGGCACATTTGTAGTATAACTCAACATTAAAAAAAATCAATAGAAAAAAATTCCTTTGAGCCACAGGGCCACCTCAGTAAACCACACCTCTGGTTCTTCTTCTTTTTTTAAGAAAAAAAACCAAACCCTTGAACAAGTCCTCGTATAGATCCAAAAAGCTGCTACAAACACCCTCCCTCAAAGGACACACTGACAAAGAATAAGCAGGCATAAAAGCAACCACAATAGCACACTCAGTCAAAATGCACTGGAGACCAAGGTTTGATTCCCCACTCAACCATGGAAACCCAAGGGGTGCGTCATGTGCTTTCAGCCCTCTGAAAATCCTGTGACAAGTTCACCTTAGGGTTGTCATAAGTTAGAAACAACTTGAAGACACACAACAAAAATAACAACACTGCAATAACTCATACTTCTTTAGACAAATCTGGAAGCGTCCTTACACCACATCCTATGCAATGACTGGAAATAACAAGTTAAACTAGTGTAACAAAACTATTTCTTTGCAGTGGGAGTTAGATCAGGTTATAATGAGATTACATTTCAAAAGTAATGTGACAAGTAGACATGTCATTTACAAATTTTTACATAATGAGCAATGTATTTCTAATTACTCGTGCAAAATATTTAAAAGGGCATTTTAGAGTCATTTAGAGAGGAATTTTCCAAGTTGCATGTACTCCCTCTTAAACAATCCATAGTTTTTAAAGAGTGAGTGAACACCACTCCCTCGCTTGGGAATGGATGGTCGTGGACAGTAGGGTAGAAAAGTAGCAAGTCAATATGAAAACCTAATAGCAAAGTTTGTTAGATCCTGTGCTTTAGAACAGCCTTCCCCAACTTGGCAATTTCCAGGTGTGTTGGATTACAAATTCCACTATGCACAGCCAGCAATCAGACTGTAGTATTTGTATGCACCTGGCAAGTTCCAGGTTGGGGACTTTAACTTAACCTAGAGAAATGCTCTTCTGTTTGTTTGTTTCTTCTGAAACAAACAGTTGTCTTTTGATGTTGCTGGGAGTGGCCAGAAAATAGCAAGGTACAACATAGTCACATGGGGGGGCAATAAGGGCAGTTTGCCCCCGGCGGCAATGTTTTTGGGGTGTCTTGGCTTGTAGCCATGGCCCTGTGTGCCGTGGCCATGGCCCCACGCACCACAGCCTTGCCCTTGTGTGCTGTAGCACCATCCCCCATGCTGTAGCCCCACCTCCTCCCGCACCCTCTCCACACACCCCAAGCTCTGCCAGTAGGACAACAGAAACATATTTGGGAAATTTCAGAACTCCTGAGAATTATAACAACTACTGCAACCTCCAGCAACCTCTGTCCTGTCCAGAGGAGCCCTAACTTAGTGTACCAAAGACTGAAACGAACTATCAGAAATTACTGTATACAGTTTCTCCCAGCTGAGACAGTAATGAGAATAAGCCATTAAGATGGAAATTAATGGAAGAAACTTAAATGTGTCTAGATGGATTTAAAGCAAGAAATGCAGAGAGATTTACAACAGGGATAGCAGTTTTGGATTATTGTGGGATGGAGGAGAAGGAAGAAGAAAGGCTATTTGAACAATAGAAACTAACCATAATCTGAGGCTTGTTGTTACCATTATCATGATTGTTGTTCTTCCAATGAAACATTGTGGATTAGACTGAAAAGTTGTTGGAATTCTTCAAATGTCTTGAGCTCCAGTATTAATTTAGCACATCTCAGCTGAAACGCAAATAACTCAAAGTTTAACATGGAATCACAGTAAGCAGTTCCAGCCCTCTGAAAACAGCTGGATCAACACATTAGCAACAAATCATCAATTCTGCTTCTGATTTTCCCTTGAATTAATGAAAATATGCAGGTCTTTCTAATACTTACAGGCTAACTTGATCACTACTATGAAATAAAATATCTAACAAATATTTGAAAATGTTAGTTCTCTGGTCAGTGACTCCTTTAACTGGGAATTGTTGCTATGTGCCATGGTGTCATGGCGACCCTATGAATGAGAGATCTCCCTGTGCCCTGGTCAGGTCTTGCAGGCTCAGGGCTACAGCTTCCTTGATTAAGTGAATCCATTGTAACGGCGTCATGCTCTTTTCCTACTGCCTTCCACTTTACAAAGCATTCTCCTCTTTTCCAGTGAGCCATGTCATCTCATGATGTGTCTAAAGTATGAAAGCCTCAGTTTTATCATTTTGGATTCGAGGAAGAGTTCTGGCTGGTTTGCTCATGGACCCATTTATTTGTCTTTTTGGCACATTTCAAATTTATTTGATTTTTTTCCCCTGTCAGCTTCCTTCAGCTTTCACATCCATAGATAGTAATTAGAAATACTATGACATGGATGATCATCACTTTACTCTTTTTAAAAGGGCAGGAAGTCTGTCAGACCCCATTTCCTATTCTCCCAACTACCTGGCTGACAAGTCCTATAAATCATCCCTCTTTCCCGCTACATTCCTTTTTCATCTTTGAGGTTGCTTGGTAACTAAGGGGCTGGAATTTGCCCAAGGCCCTACAGTTGCTGACCACAATACAAGAACAATACTTTCAAACAGCTGGAAGTACTTCATGAAGAAGAAGCAGCAGAACTAGTCTAAGTTGTTCTAGGATTAGAAAAAATAAGCAGAAACTGCGGGGAGGCAGAAATCAGCTAATTGCCAGGAAAAACTTCCTAATAATAAGATGTGTATCAGGAAATGGTAGGTTTGCTGCAACTTGTTGTTGTGTACCTTTGAGTCATTTCCATCTTATGGTAACCCTAAGGTGCACCTATCACAGGATTTTCTGGGGCTGAGAGTATGAGACGCACCCAAGGTCACCCAGTTTATTTCCACAGCGGAGCAGAGAAGTGAACCCTGGTCTCCAACGTTGGAGTCCAACGCTCAAACCACTATAACGATGTTGGCTCTTGCTATAACTAGAGATATCTAAATGGAGTCTAGGCAATAGGCTTGCCAAAGTGAAAACTGGAAAGGATTCTTACACCTTTAATGGCTGTGCAAAAGAGCAAATTTCTGGAGATGCTGCCTGTCATCAGGGGTGTGTTCACACTACACAGTTACAATGCTATTTCACTTTTACTGGCATGGTTAACTCCCATGGGATCCTGGAATTGGCTGTTTAGGGAGGGGCATTTTGAATTTTCAGCTGGAGAGCTCTAGCACCTCACCAAACTACAAAAGCTAGGATTCCATAGAATATAGCCTCGGCAGCTAAAGTGGAATAATAGTGTCATAATTGCATAGTGTGAACGGGCTCCTGGTTGCACGACAAGCAAATGGTTTCAGACATTCTCTCTGCAACACAACCATTAAAGGGACAGGTATCATCTCCAGTTTTCAATCTGACATCTCTATATAGGCAACCGGCTTTTAGGTATGCTGTGGTTTACTGTACTGCAGTGCCTTCACTGGACAACAGATGGACCTAGGAGATCTCCAAGGCATCTTTCAATTCTTTGATTCTGATCTATGGAATGGGGGAGGGCTTACATAAAGCTAGTTAAAATTGGTCCTCGTATCATCTCATAGGTCATTACTTTACTCTTATAGCACGATTATTCCACTTTCCCTCCCTAAACTGCAAATGCCAGGATTCCATAGGATGTTAAAAGTGGAATATTCACACTATAAGAGTGTAGTGCGGAAATGGCCTATGAAATGACATGAGGACCATATTTTAACTAGCTTTATGTAAGCAATAGCAATAATATAGCATTTATTTCTATACCGCTTATCAACTGAGTGTTATCTAAGCGGCTTACAATGTATTTTAGCTAATTGCCCCCAACAAGCTGGGTACTCATTTTACCGACCTGCGGAAGGATGGAAGGCTGAGTCAACCTTGGAGCCCGGCAGGATCGAACTCACAACCTTGTGGTTGCAGTACTAGCATTTAACCACCACCCCCATTCCATAGATCAGAATCAAAGTGGAATATTCACGCTATAAGAGTGTAGTGCTGAAATGGCCATAATATAGCTACTTTTATGAACAAAACTTAACCAGGTAAGACCACTAGGAAGGTAATCCTCCATTTATGCTTATGTCTCTTTCTTTCCTCCTCCACACCAGCTAAGCATGATGGAAACAGTAGTCTAAAATATTTGAAGGAAACCAGGTTGAGGAAGGCTGTTGTAAATGATCATAGTATACTGCTCTACCAATGTCTTGGGCCCATCCCTGACAGGAAAATTTGTCTGAAACTCTACCACCTGGAATTCATGGAATTTCCTGTCACTTTTATGAGTTTTGCTCTTCTGGATATAAAAATATTGTATTTTAAGGTAAAATTACCTTGGATCATCTAAGCACTGTAGGGAAGTGCTCCTTTTCCCTCAAATACAAAAACAGCAATGTAGTTAAGTACATATAAAAGGGAAAGGCTAAGCTATGCTTCTTCTTCTACAAATGTGACTCAGTAATTTACTAGTAATTATGCAATACCACACAAAAAAGGGCAAATCATAATACTGGTGGCCAGGAGTGCTTTTTACCATCTATGGTCCTGTCAAGAGAAATCGCATGTGATCTCACGTTAAAGTTAAATCTAGATTAGATTACTGGAACATGCTCTACACAAAATTCTGCTAAAGATGGTTCAGAAAATTGATTTGGGTTTCAAAGCAGCAGGTAGGGTGCTTGTGGGAGCCAAGTGATTTGGACTAGTAACACTGGCTACTTGTTTCTTCAACCAACTTAAGGGGCTGATTTTGTTATCTTAGAGCTCTAAATGATGCGGGAACAGGTCTCTGAAGGCCTAGTTCAGACTAAATATCTCAAAGGCACCGATCCTGTTTGATCTTGAATCTAAGCAGGGTCAGCCCTGGTTGGTAATTGGAAAGGAGATCTCCAGCAAACACCACATGCTACAGGCTATATTTCAGAGGAAGGAACTGGCAAAACCTCTCTGACTGTTCCTGGCATACGAAAAACATATGAAATTCATGGGACCGCCCCAAGTCAACAAGTGACTTCAAGACACACAACATCTGAAGGCCTCCCTGCACTTGCATGAACCTGCCCAGCCATTTAATATTAGACACGATAGGTATCAGGGACAGGATATTTTTAGTGGTGGCCCAGTATTTATGGAATGTGCTCCCTGGGAAGGTATATATGGCCCTCTCATCCTGGGTAATCTTTAAAAGACCTTTGTTCAGATATTTTTCTTCCAATCTGTATTTTCTTAGTTCCTGCTGTTGGGCCTTAATTATGGGTTATAGCTGATTTTTAAGAGGTTGTAATAGAGATTTTATTTGATTATTTTATATGCTTTTATGTAATTCTTTTGTACATGAATGTGCTGAGAGGTGGCTTAGAAATCTTGAATAAAATAAATATAAAAACTAAATGAGGATGAATTTTTAGATGCTCATCTCCATCTGGAACATACTTATAAGATATGTTCAGTCTTTTTCAGAAATTCTCTCCTGAGTGTTCCATTCTGTTTAGTGAGTAGGTAGAGCGAGAATTGGGGCATTTTTTACCTGGCCTCTGCACAGGAAAAGACTAGAGGGAGTCAGTATGCCCACGCTCTCATCTTATACCTTTGCTAAACTGGTGAAGGTCTAGAGCTGTGGAAGTGGAGGATGCAAAGCAGTGGGGAACAAGGGTGTTACCCTCCTAATTAAGAATTCTCCCTACTCCCCAATGAAATTTTCCTTCATTCCCCAAATTTCTAGCAACGCAAAGAGTAAGATAATTCACACCTAGAACTCTTGTATTTGCTGTGTTTTCATGCCTTGGCAACTTTGCTTGCCTCTTTTCTTTGGATGCCTTAACCGTGTTTCTAAAGACTCAACTGAACTTTTAAGTTACTTCAGTGCTAAGAATTTAGAGTCTAAAGAAAAAAAAATATCAGAGATGTCAGAATTCTTATTTGCCCTCATTTTTGCCCCTTCCCTTAGGTACATCTCTGTCAGGCAATCTTCTCATCTCTTTCATTCATGTGATGGAGAATTTTTGAAGAGATTTTTGTTCTTTTGTTCTTTTACAACTTAAAAAAAAAAGTATGGATCAACTTGTTGTTGTCCTCTGCCAACTTGTCTAAGCAGTGAGATGTACCGGGGGGGGGGATCACAGATGAAAGTTTAGTGGGATTTTATAATATTTGCATTTATTTACAGATACACAAGCTAAGCAGAGGTGACAACCTACAACTTAAATACTCCAGCAGACAACTAATGTCTTCTCCTTCCACAGTGAGTCTACAAGTAGATAGCAGCAGCCTAAAGTCCTCTACATCTGCTCCAAACAACATTCTCCTGACCTAAAGACACTATTAGTATGGTGAATTTAAAACTATCAATTTTATTTTCATTTTAGGAGAGAGCTAAACTTGGTCAGACCTGCTGGCCAGACACATCTCTGAGGGCCTTTTTGCACTACACTGTTATAGTGCTATTATTCCACTTTCAACATTCTGTGGAATCCTGGGATTTGCAGTTTACGGAGGGGCCTTCTCAGCTCTTGGCCTCAGTGGGATAATAGCACCACAACAGTGTAGTGCAGATAGGCCTTTAGTTAGAGGAACCAGAACATTATTATTATCAATGTTATAGCAAATATGGGAAATGGGAAATCTCTTGGCCCTGAAGCATTTGCAGTTGGATGGTACATCACTTTGTCCAGTCTGTTAGCATCATGACTGCTTTACAAACACATCTTAGAATCTGTCTCTCTTCATCATTACATGATGCCTATATTGCCCTGATACCTAAACCTGGTAAGGGTCATACTCACTGTGTTATCACCCTATATCCTTACTTAATATTGATATCAAAATATTGACAGCTATTTTAGCTAATAGATTACAAAATATCATTTCATTATTTGATAAGTCCTGACCAGGTAGAATTTATCAAAAACAGGCAGGGAGCCAATAATATTTGATTGGTTGTGGACTTGATTGCTTTAAACTGGGATAGAATGGGTCAGCCAACCATTATTTCTATAGAGGCTGAGAAGGCTTTTGATAAAATTTACTGCCCATTTGTTTTCACATTATTGGCTAATTCTGGGTATCTCAAAATATTGTTGAAATTGATTTTTAAAAATTATATTCAGCACCAAGAGCATGGGTTATAACCAATGGCTTTTACATATTCTTTTTTCACGTTGAAATAGGATACAAGGCCTTCAATATTCAGTTTGTGCTTGGAACCTTTAGCATGTGCTATTAGACAAAATTCCAGGATTAATAGATTTATTCATATCGATTTAGAATTTTAAAACATTCTTTTTTTTGGCAAATGATTGTTTGTTGTTCATTTCAGAGCCCCAGCAACCAAGCCCTGTTTAGATGCAGTTGCTAAAATATCTGGTTATTCATTTTAACTGGTCCAAGTCAGGAAAACTGCCAGTGGTGCTGGGTTGGTCCAGTTTGCCAAATTAACAAGGGTTTTGAAGAATGAGCCAACTGAAGATTTTTTGTTTGAAGGACTGGAATCTGCTTATGGATTTTTTTTTTAATAATGTAGTAATCTGTGGTTATGGTTACTAGTAATTTAGTAGGCTGATTTAGTTGTAATGTAATGGCGTAACAGTATTATTGTTTTCTCATTTTCATTTTTCTTTTCATTATAGGCCCTTTCTGCACAGGCCTATTAAAATGGTGCAGAGCAACCTCCGACGAAGGTCTTCTGCACCGTGGAGTGGACTGGGGCGGACTACTTTTCGTAGTTCCGCACCTCAGTCCACTCCGGAGTGACTGGAACTTGTCGTGCAGCATGTTTTTTAAAAACCTCTTTTAAGAGATTTTTAAAAAGTACGGAGCGCGTGGCCCCTTGTCGCTCTGTCCCTGCACTCCGGTGCAGATTTGCAGGCACACACTAATGCGTGCCTGCAGATCTGCCGGAGGCAGGCTTTCGGCTGGCGAGCTTCTCCGGTTGGTGGAGAGCCTCCCCAACCAGAAGCCGCCATTTTGGACGCCGGAGCAGTGTGGAGCGACGAGCTCGCCCTGCTCCTCGTCCCGACGGACCCAAACGGACCCACCAAAAAGCCAGTGAGTATCGGCAGGGAGCATTTCCCTTGCCGCGTGTGGAAAGGGCCATAGTCAGGACTGAGAGGTCAGAGCCCTATTGTGTTTTAATTATTTTTCTTTTTCCTTTTTTTCCTTGGTTTTTCTTCTTTCTGCTGCTTCTTTTTTAAAATGTGTATTATTTTGATTGTATATTAGCTTGCTAGTGTTAAAATCAACTAAGAAGAAGAAGAAAAAATACTGCCAGTGGAAAACAAGATGGACTCTATTGTATTTAAAGCATGGCAATTCAGTACTGCCCAAATTCTATTACTTATTTAGGTATAATTGTCCCTAAGGACTTATCTCAGATGACTAATATATCTTTATCTTAATCTTAATATAAGTAAGTTGATAAAATATATTGCACAAGATTAAGAGAGATGGTGAGTGTAACCATGATATCCTTCTGGACCGACTCTCTGAAATGTGACTTGGGGGCACTGTCATGCAATGGTTCTGCTCATTCCTGGAGGGGAGAACTCAGAAGGTGGTGCTGGGGGACTCCTGTTTGACTCCCTGGCTATTGGTCTGTGGGATCCCTCAGGATTCTTCCCCCCCCCATGCTGTTTAACATCTACATGAAACCACAGAGAGAGGTCATCCAGAGTTTTGGGGCTCTGTGTCCCCAATATACTGTTGACACTGAACTCTACCACTCCTTTCCATCTGATTCCAAGGAAGCTGGCTCAGTACTGAGCCTGTGGTCAGTAATGGACTGGACGAGGACAAACAAATTGAAGCTTAATCCAGACAAGACAGAGGTGCTCCAGGTCAGTCAACAGGCAGATCAGGGAATAGGGACTTTGCCTGTGCTGGATGGGGTTACACTCCCCCTCAAATCTCAGGCTTACAGCTTTGGTGTTCTCCTGGACTCAACTCTGAGTGTGGACGCCCAGGTTTCAGCAGTGACCAGGAGTACATTTGCACAGTTAAAACTTGTGCGCCAACTGCACCCATTCCTTGAGATATCAGTTCTGGCTACAGTGACACACATCTTGATTACATCTTGGTTAGACTACTGTAACACACTCTATGTGGGGCTGCCTTTGGAAACTACTTGGAAACTCCAGCAGATTCAAAATGCAGCAGCCAGAATGCTGATGTGGGCCACTTACAGGAAGCACATAACTCCCTTGTTAAAACAGTTTCACTGGCTACTTGTTCATTTCTGGGCACAATTCAAACTGCTGATCATGACCTATAAAGCCCTATACAGTTTAGGTCCAGACTATTTGAAAGTCCGTGTCTCCCTGTATGAACCTGCCAGAGCCCTCAGATCTACAGGGGAAGTCCTGCTACTATCCCGTGCTCACCTGGTAAAGAGAATGCACTGGCAAAGGGCTGGACCAGAGGAAAGAAAATCATAGAATCATAGAGTTGGAAGAGATCACAGGGGCCATCGAGCCCAACTCCTACCATGCAGGAATACACTATCAAAGCACTCCCGACAGATGGCCATCCAGCTTCTGTTTAAATACCTCCAAAGAAGGAGATTCCACCACATTTCAAGGCAGAGCATTCCACTGTTGAACTGTTCTGGCTGTCAGGAAGTTGTTCCTAACGTTTAGTTAGAATCTGTTTTTCTGAAGCTTGATCTAACAGTGTTTGCAACATTTGAAAGAATGATGTATAGACAAAATTTACAAATGGGTTTATATTTGGACATATGGTCAGCTTTTATAGAAATGTATGAATAATGTTACTTTTCCTCCTTTCACATTTTTATTTTTACTGCTTTTGTTATATTGGAACTTTATTGTATATAACTGTGATTCCTTTTGAATGTAAAAATATTTTTTTTAAGAAAAGAAAAAAGATTAACTTGAGGCAATATGTTTCCATGGCAAATAGAAGTTGGGCTTTAAAAAAAAAGACAGAGAGTGCCATCATTTAAAAAACTTGATTGGAGAAAGAAGCATTGCTCCCAGCCAAACATGAAGTCATTTATCTTTTGAAGAGACTTTCCCAAGCAGCTTGTGATTACATCAGAGAGGTCTTCTGTCCGAAAGCCAGGAGGGTAGAAAAAGTCAAATATCTCTCTGGACTTTGAACCACAAATTTCCTTGATCTATCTGCCACAGACCTGTGGTGGCAAGTTTGCTGAGTGCTTTAATGATAAAAGGCAGTCACTTCCATGAAGCTACACGTGCACGCAGTGAGAGTGGGTGTTGTTGGTCAGACTTCAACAAAGCCAAGCCCTTGTCTTTAGGAAGATCAGCGGTGATTCTCCCTCCTTCTACTGTCACTTTAGAACAGCCATTCCATCACGTTTCAGCGGAAGGAAGCAGTGATTCAGAATGACTGAAAGAACTAATCAATCCATTTGTCCCTTTCTTTCTCTGAACTTTCAGCCAGTGTTGCTTGTAATCTGCTTTCAGGACAAAGTAACAGCTGTTGAAATTCCCTTTTCTACATAACCATTAAAAGGACAGGAGCTTTTTCCAGCTTTTCCCTCTGGCAACCCCATTTGGCATATTGGCAGCTTGTAGGTTTATAAAAGCCAATAATCTTTGCTGATTCCCAATGTGATGCTTGGACATATCTTCCTTATCATTATACAAAGGATAGTATAGTGTGTTTCTCTAAATTTAGAAGTTCACCAAGAACTTGTGCCCATGACTAATTGAATAAGCTAAGGGGTTATCCTGATGGAGTCTTTCTGACCGCTTTGTACTGCATCAATCTCTGATATTTAATGTCTTATCTTGTTGCTTCGCTTTCCAAATGTTGCTACATTTTCTTCCTGATTTCTTTTTTAATCCTCAACCATGTGGTTCATAAAGATGGCCCATTTGGGTGCACTTATGGATGCCTGCTGGTGACACCAGCTGAGATGTGATCTGTAGGCATGCCTAACCCCCCTACTCTTCTTCTTTTCCCTCCAAGCCCAGGATAAGGAAAATAATGAATCACAACTGTAGAAGAAGATAGACAAATCCATAGGGTGTGGTGGTCCATCCCTTTCAAAGCTCATTAAGCCTGCTTTTCCAACCATTTTAACAACCTTCTCCAACCTAGTGGCATCCAGAGCTGTTTAACTACAAACCCCACCATTCCCAAACAATGCGGTTATTGGAATGATGGGAATTATAGTTCAACTTCTCTGAAACCAGGATGGAAAAGCCTTTATCCTGCAGAGTTCACAGCAAACACACATACTTCTTAAATCCTTAAAATAGTGGATATAGTCTGTATTAGAAAGGGAAATTAGATTCTGTTATGGGGAGATGGAAAATCCCAGCCATTCCAATTTCTAGATCATATTATTTTGTTAGTTCTAACAGATTAGCATACTCTCTGCAGACATATGGAAATGAAGCAGGCTTCAAGTATTGGAACACCTAAGCAAATAGAATTACTCAGGAAAGAAAAATATTCTCTTGTTCAGTTTGGAATGGCATGGTTGTAGCGGTTAAACTTTCCATCAGAAGCCAAGAACTGAAATGAAATGAAGCCCTCAATTCTATGCACATTTTCATCTGGAAGGCAGACCCAGTGGGACTTATTTTGGAAGATTCTCGAGGTGCAAGCAGGCTGAAAAAGATGTGACAGAGTCATATTTAGAGAAGTCCCATAGAGATCAAAGGGATTTATGTGGGTTGTGACAAACATATGTCCCACTGATTTCTGTGGGTCTATTCTAGGAAAGACTACATCTGAACCAAGCCTATATTGTTCAGATCAAGTGATACCTGCAGATTCATGGTTCTTAGGTCTCGGAATTGAGTAAACTGCCTGCCTTATAGGGGATTGCACTCTCCTTATTAGCAGAATTGCAGTTCTGGGGTACTCTTAGATCCATCTCTGTCACTGGAGACCCAAGTGGATACTGTGGCATGGAGTGCTTGCAGCTAAGCGCAGCTGTTCCAGGAAAGCTATATCCTTTCTTGTATAGGAATAACCTGGTCACTAGTCACTTCCTGAACAGGCTACTGAAACATGCTCTCTGTTGGGCTGCTCTTGAAGATGACTTGGAAACTGCATTTAGGGCATTTAGCTACACTGCTGATTGGAATATCACACAGAAACAATACTACATGCCTTCCAGCTGGAAAAGTGAGACATCGGAGGATTAATTGGTACTATACCTGCCAAATCAAAACAGTTGGAGGGTATGATATTAACACAGCTTTTATGTATCATACATGAAGGAAAGATCTGGCGATAAGGTTCAACTAGGTTTTGATATTTAGTATATACCGATCTCTGAGATTCAGAGATAAGAGATTATATTTAAAAAGGAGTTTCCTTTTTTTTAAAAAAAAGGAGGGATTACTTTGATCTTTGGTACAACAACTGATTTAAAAAGTGTGGGAAGTCATGGGAAGGAGAGGGGAAGGGGTAGGTGGTTTGTTCTTTTTTCTTTTTTTCTTTTTCCTCTTTCTTGCTATCCTAGTGTGTAATTGCATTTTTTTCTTTTCTTATAGTCTGTTGTTGTTTTTGTTGTTGTTGCTGTTGTTTGTCCTTTTTCTTTTTCTTTATAATAGTTATAATTTTTCTTTTGTTTCTTATTTGTTAAAGTTTTGTTAGTTATATGTTAAAACTTAATAAAAATGGAATTCAGTGGCAGAGCTTGGAGTGTGGGAAAGGGGGCAAGAGGGGGTGGGGCTATGGCATGAGGGACGTGGCCACTGTGCATGGGGGCGTGACCAGGGCAAATGGGGGCATGGTCAGGGCATGGAGGAGTGTGGCTATGGGCTGGGACACCCCAAAAACACTGCTGCCTGGGGCGAACCACCCTCTGCCCCCGTCTCTATGTGAATGATGGAATTGAAGATATTAACACAGTTTTTTAGTTGCACTTGCTGCTGATAAGCTTTAATTCAAGGTGCTGGTAATTATATTCAAACACTTAAGCAGGTTGGAACCTCAGTATTTGAACAAGCATCTCACTCTATGCATGCCTTTCCAAAGACTGAGGTCTGGTGGAGTGCCCCTCCCTTTGTTCACGGTAGGGGCAATGCCCTGTGTAAGGGTGTGGGAGAGGCCTTGTCTACTGTGGCACCCTGTTTGTGGAATACACTTTTCTTAAAAGCACAATTGGTACTAATGCTAGTTTCATTCCAGCACCAAGTAAAACCATGACTCGTTGGAGACCTGACGGATTGTCTCTAAACCTGCATGTGTGAACTGTTTTAAATTGTTTTAAGTTGCTCTAACTTGTTTCAAAACATCTTGTTTTGACTTGTTAAATATGCTTTTACTCTATTTAAATTATTGTTAAATGTTTTACATCATTTTAAATGGATTATAGTGTATTTCATCCTGCAATCACACAATCTGGAGCAAGACAGAGAGAGGGAAATAGATAGCTGTGGTCAGGTAGCTGGAAGCTTCCATATAAGTGGTATAACAAATCTGCTTTGAATTTTAGTCCAGACTTTAAGGCAACTGTCCAATGTGCTGAATTCATTTGGGAGAGGGTTCAGCAGCTTGAATAGCTCTTTTAAAGTCCAGGATAAAACTAAGAGCAGATTCACCACATTGCTAATGTGGAAGTCACTTGTTACTACAATTTATAGCATTGTATTTTTTCAATAAATATTTATATATATATTTCTAAATGGATTTAGAAACCACATCCTTTATAATGTATCTGTGGTGATGTACAATAAAAACATAAACCATTCTTTTTAAAAACACCAAAGAACCACAGGAGAGAGAAGAAAACCCTGCAATAAAAGCTAAGAGCAACATTGAAAGTAAAAGGATGACAAAACATCAAATACCACTTAAAGCCTAACAGAACAATCTTTACTTCTCATCTACAGCAAAATAAAGAAGACAGACATCCCACCTCTCTCAGCAGGGAGTTCCACAACGAGGGGGTTGCTTCTGAAAAGGCCTTGTTAGTGTATTAGTATGTAAGGAGGCTGCCCATCATTTTCATCCAGACTGTTGTTTTATGCTTTCAGTTTGACTCCCACTTATGGCTACCTTATCATAGGATTTTCTTGGCAAGGTTTATTCAGGGAAGGTTTGTCTCTGCCTGCCTCTGTGGTAGAGAGATGATGACTTGCTTAAAGTCACCCAGTAGGCTTCTATGGCTGAGCAAGGATTCAAACTCTGGCCCCCCAGAGTCCTAGTCCAACATTCAAACCATATAGGCCGTCTTATGCTGAGATAAAGGCCTTTTTCACATGGGGTTTTTAAAGCTTCCCAGTTCGTCCTTGGTCGGGTGCCTTTTACACGTTAGAGAGCATTAAATTTTTTGCATTCTCACACCAATCTGAGTGGGGGCGCCACCAATCTGCATTTCCGCGCACTTTTCAAAGACCGGATAAAATGTGGTCTTTTCCTCCAATCCGCGCTCGTCGTTTTCATGAGAAAGCAGCGGTGCGTCCTGATTCGCGCGGGCGATCAAGAGAGGGAGGGATCAAGGCGTGGTCAGCAGAAGCCACAGGACCGCCCCCAGCACGAGCGGGCGGCGCCATTTTCCAAACCCGCTGAGGCGCCTGCAAGGAGGAGGCAAACGGACGAGGAACGGAAAAAAAGGAAGGTTTCAGCGGCTGCAAGGAGGAAGCAAAGGGACGAGGAACGGAAAAAAAGGAAGGTAGGTTTTCCCCTTAGCTATCCTTTGTCCGTGCGGCGTCGTGAATTGCGGGTTTCCGGGGGTTGTGTCTCCCGAAGGTGCCCTGATTTTAAATATGGGGTCGAGGGGCAGGTGGTGGCTGGCGAGTGGATACACTCGCCGAGGATGGCATGGCAGGATGCTTTTAAAGGTTAGGGAAAATTGGGAAAGCTGTGGAGGGGGGCAGGTAGGAAGGGAGGGAACGTCCAAAGCAGCCACCGCGCCAAACCCGTTCTCCAGGTTACTTTGGAAGCGGGATCATGGCGCAATGACGGGATGCTGTGTAAATTTGGGGATGGCTGCTGTGCTGCTCCGGCACGAGGTCCCCGTGCAAACTTTTACTGGGAAATGTATTATTTTTCTCTGGGGACTGTTTGGCGCCCCCAGAGAAAAATGGCCCGTGGTAATCATCCGTTTTAAACCAGATTCTCGGGCTGGGGGTGTGGGGGGTAGTGGCTTCTGTTTGACCCCTGGCAGTAGTTATTTTTCGAGCGGCCGCCATTAATGCAGTCACTCCCCATAAGGGCCTGCTGTGTTGTTTGTCTGCCCCCCCCCCGCCACATGCAGAGGGGGATGATCTTCCTGCCAGGGCAGGAGACTCAGTGGTGTTCCATGCTTCTTTAGCTGTCTTGGACATGGCAGAGATCCATAGGGCAATGGAACACACATCATTGTTTGGGGGAGGCAAGCATTTCATCTTTATCAGTCCATGTGGCTCTGGGAGGGAGGATCCCATGGGCAGAGAACCAGTTCCTGGGACTATTGTATAGGCACACAATTTACCACATCGTTTTCAGTCTAGCTTGTGCCAAAATTTAAGTTGTTGTACATTAGCTTGAAGCTGTTGATATCACAAAAGCTGAAAGGTTATCTCCCCTGCTGTGAATATCTGCCCTCTGAAGTTATAAAACAAGGCAGTTCCCTTTGTCAGTTCGTACTGTTTGCTTTGTTTATAAATACTAACGCCCCTCCTTGTCTCCACAGGATCGGAAATCCACGGGGAGTGCGCATTCCCAGTGCAAATCTTCCCACAGAGTGTTGATCCAAGCTGAAAAGTCCACGCTGACACTACTGCCCTTTCCACCACTTCGCCAAACACGCAATACAGTTTGTCTGGCTGGCAAATTGCACAGCGGTCCGTGACTGGAACAGTGGCATGCCACAGACGCCACGCTGACCGAACAGCTTTACAGGGGAGGGCTACATGCAAGGAGCCACACACCTACTTGAAAGATTAAATTTTTTAATAAATAAATGTTTCCTTTTTCCAAAAAAATATATTTTCATAACTACATATTTACATAAATAAATAAAAAAGTGCTGTACAGGGTGGATGTGCGTTTGGGAAAGGGCTGGGGGTTTCAACATTGGCCTTGGAACGTTCTACTCCTGGACACAGGGGTGTTCCTCCTCCGGCTCCTCCACATCCGTCTGTGGCCGCTCCGGTTGAGGGATGTTCTCTTGGTCTGCTGCCCAAAACAAAGGTGAAATTCGATTAGGCATGTGCGCATCCACAGCAGCCTTTCTGAAGGAGGAAACTTTATTGTGTCCTTTGTTGATTGTTGGAGCGTTAGGAGGGAAATGAAAAAATAAGCCAAGGGCTGCTAAAATATTGGTTTTCCTACCTTCCATCCCTGGCATGCCCTGCATGTCCACGGGGGCTTGGTGGCCAGGCGCATGGCGTCTTCTGCCTATGGAAATGCCACAGTAAATCAGCGTGGGTTCTACTCAGTCAGGGTGCATCCCCCTTTGGGGGGATACACGACAACCATTCCCCTGGGGTTCCCATAGCCACACAGGCGCAGTGTGTTGCGCTTACTCACGTCTGCCACCGGCTGTCCAACTGGGGCTCCCCACTGCCCTCCACAGGCTACGCATCACCTCGAAAAAGGGTGGCCTTGCGTGGGGGGCGGGTGTCCGTTGTAGGAGCGCAGGGTGGCGTAGAACCGTCCGCGTAGCTCGCTGAAACGGGTCCGGACCTCCTCCACACTCCTCTCGTGGCCATGTCGCGTAAGGCAGTGGGCAACGGTGTGGAGGTGCTCATCATCGTCTCCCCTTGTGTGGGGGCACATCATTTCCGACACACCGCCACACCACCTTACCATGGCCAACATCTCCCTGGTCTCGAATTCAGACCACTCCCGAGGCCCCTCCTCAACCGGTCCGGCCGCCATTTCTGCAGGAATGCCCTCGTCCGCCCCCACTAACAAACCACGCGGCTGCAGTACCAGCAATTGTCCACTAGGGGTTTTTTTGGCGCCGCCATTTCCCGCGCGCCAGGAGGACGCATGCGCGAAACGCGACGAGAGGAAGGAAAACAGAGGGAGGAGCCATTTTTCATTAGGGAGGACGTGTAGTGGGGAAGGAGGTTTGCAAAAGGAACAAAAAACCCAAAAGGTAACATGCAAAGCGGGGAGCACACGCAGGGGAGTGACTGCAGCGTGGAGGAGGAAGGGTTTCCTTTGAGGCGACAGCCCATAAGGTCAAGAGGCTTGGCCTGGCGCCATACGGAGATAAAAAATCTCCTGGACATTTGGGGTGAACGTAGGTTCCAGAGGGACCTCCAGACTACCTACAGAAATATAGAAATTTTCGAGGAGATTGCGAGGGAAATGATTAGAAGGGGACATAGGCGGACCGCTGAGGAGTGCAGGACAAAAACTAAAAGACTGCGTGCAGCCTACCGTGAGGCCGTGGCGGAAAATAAACGGACGGGCGCAGCCAGGGCGGAATGTCCCTACTTTGAGGAACTATCCAGGATTTTGGGGGGGACGCGAGTTCCGAACCTCCAAGAGTCGTTGAGAGCTTGCAGGTCACCATGGGACCCGAGCAACCAGCGAATGAGAACGCGGCATCAGAAGGTACGTAGGGCAGCGAGTCGAGGGATTTTCCCTTCCCCTATATGTATTTTTTGCGCCCCCACTAAATCCGATTTTCCCTTTTTCAGGGATGGACGAACTGATGAGCCAGGAACTGTTTGAACAAACTTCATATGATGGGGAGTCATCAGGTGAGGCTGCATGGGTTTACAATACATTACATTTTGATTTACTCTACAATAACCCTTCGTGGTTTCAGGGCAACGCAGGAAAACGGACATAAATAAATAACAGGTGGATGAGGCCCAGAGAGCAGGCCTCACATGCAAGCAGGGCGCGTCACGTGCATGGCCACAACGGCCCACCACTCCTGCTGCTCCTTTGGAATACTTCTTCTTTCGCAGCAAAAGGGGTGGGATATCGACTTTCCAGGGAACTTTTCACTCTCTAGGTGACATCAGTGCCATTTACATTACCATTCTTTGCTTGCAGGAGTGAGGAAATTCCGAAAGGAGAAACCTTATGGGACTTAAGTGACAATGCCATTTCCACACCACACTGTTACAGTGCAGCATTCCACTTTCAGCATCCTATGGGATTCTGTGGTATGTAGTTTAGGGAAGGGTATATAGAATTCTCAGCCAGAGAGCTCTTTGGCTTTAGCAAACTACTAATCCCACAACTCCACAGAATGTTGAAAGTGGAATAATGCACTGTAACAGTGTGGTGTGGCTCTCGTCCCAGGCCAACCACTTATAGCCTCCTGCAGCAAGGTCTAACTATTTCGTTTTACCTCCAAGCAGGGATCAAGAACAGCTGCCCCACAACTATGCAGGTTGAAACTCCTGCACCGGGGAGTTCTAGCACCACGGCTGCTGGTGAGTTAAGGTGTCCTGCAGCCGAAATATTGCTGCGGGGAGTTTATATTGCATCGGGATAACCGTGGTATGATTTGTCACCACAGGTTTGGAGATTCAGAGCATGGCGTTACGCGGCGGCCTTGATATGCCCATTGTACTTTTCGAGCCTTCATGGCCGGGACAACCTCAGCATGCTGTTATCTTCACAGTTAAAGTTTCTGTGCATCCGTTAGGGCAATGCCCGGAAAATGGCATTTAACATTCTGCCTGTTGTTGGACTGCCATTTAAAGTTTCTTGGCAACCTTCCAGTTGGAGGCTGAAGCCTTACATGAAGCAAGGTACATGACTGTGACAACTGTTTTGTGTGGTTTCTATCTTTCTACAGTTTTTTGAGTACCTTGATTTCAAAAAAGGCTGTCTAATCGCCACTTGCTCATACATGTTGTGTCCTAGCTCCGAATGATAGTAGGTTGACTTCTCAATCTTATTCTGAACAGATGACTGCCCCAGCACTAGCCCAGACAGGGAGAGCGAGATGCCCACGGCGAGAATGTCCCCCCTGTCACGCCTGAGGATGAGCAGGAACAGAACCGCAGCGGGGGGCCGGGACAAGGCATTTGCCTATGCAAGGGCAACCTTGGACTTCATGCGTGAACACGAGGAGAGGAGCTTGCAACAGATGGCCATGGATCGCGAGCAGGCGGCTCGAGATAGCGACAGGGCAGAGAATGCGCGGCAGGAGATAATATCAATTCTAAGGGTATGCGCCACTGCCATGTCTAATCTTTCAGATGCGATAACAGCCGTGGGCGGAACAAGCCAATCACCTCCTGGCTCCTCCCGGTCCCGACAGCTAACTTTTGGGGAGCACAGCGCAAACGTAGCCGGGAGCAGCGAAACGGCGGCTCCCAGCCAGGAGCAGGAGGGAGGGAAGGGCAAGGCCGCAAGGGCCAGGAAGCCACGGCAAATTTATAGCCCTTGAGCACTTTGTGGGCCCTGGCGCAGGAAAGAAAATCGAGGCCTAGCTATTCCTTCTCAAGCGGGCCAGCGATGTACTTGTTTGTCGATGAGAACTGTTCATAATGGAGCGTTCTTCCCCCCAATAGTTTTTTTTATCCGCATTTATCAAAACAGTCAAATAAAACCTATTACCATTTTCAATAAACAGACGCAATATTTATTTGTTATAACATTTTGGGTTAAATGGCCGTCCAGTAACACAAGAGATCAATATAGTCCAGGTACAGCTTGAAGGAGGACCCACTCCTCGCTGTGTGGGGGAAACGCTCCAAAGAGGGGGGGGGGAAACCCGTGACAGCTAATTGCAGTCGCCCGCAATCATATTGGCGATAGCGTCCCTCACCAGTTCCCCTTCATGGATCCTCCTGGAAGAGTCATGAGGACGGGACTCCCTGTCGGTGCGTCTCAGAGTCAAGGGGGCTGGCTTCTGTATCACGGGGTGGAGAAGGTGCCCTTTGCTCTCACAAATGTTGTGTAGCACCACACAAGCAGACACCACGGGGAGGTAGTTCTTCTCCGAAACGGTCAAAGGGGCCGAGAGACACCCCCATCTGGCCTTAAGCCGGCCAAATGCGCGCTCCACAACATTCCTACAGTGGTTGAACACCCTGTTGTAGGCTATCTTCTTGGGGGTGAGATGTCCGCCGTAAGGCTTCATTAGCCATCTCGACAGTGGGTATGCAGCGTCGCCCAGAATAACTGGGCCTATGGTGACACCGTCTATGGTGATGGTCGGGTTCCCGGGTACAAACTTTCCAGCCTCCATGGCATGCCAGAGTGATGAGTGCCTGAAAACGAAGGCATCGTGCGTTCTTCCAGTGTAGCCCAGCACGATGTCCACAAACCTCCCCGAATGATCCACTGTTCCCTGTAGGAGAATGGAAAATGCGCTCTTCCTGTTCACAAATTCTTCCCCGCGCCCCTTGGGTGGTCTTACTTTGATGTGCGTGCCATCCACAGCTCCAACGCACTGAGGGAAACCCATCTGGCGGAAACCATCCATAATCTGTGAATGTAGAGGGCAAGGAAACAAGTAGTCAGTTTGTAGCTGGTTTGAGGTAAAAATATTTGTGGTGGCGCACGCGCACACACCCCATGGGACCTGGTTGGCCTAGTGTCTTGGAGGACAGGACACAACTTCATTGCTTGGCCCACACATTAAAACGGGCACCAAATCCAAAGAAATCGCGCGCTCCCCCTGGGGTGATAAAGTAACACTGTGGGGAAAAAAAAGGCAAGCCTCGCAGAGTGTACCTGGTTGCCTTCAGCAGTTATGTCACGCTGATGGAGGGGGCAAAGTGCCCTGCTGCCTCCCGCTCATCCCAAGGGGCCATGATGGCCGAGATGGCATATACTGTGTTTTGCTGGAACGCCCCCAAACCTGAAGGTCCACAACCACATCCCGCAGTGCCTCCACAGCTAGCTGTTTTCAGCTGGTATCTTTACAGGGGAACTTTCTGCTGGCAGACCTTAATTAGATAATCCGGATACCGGGAACCCCGTGGACATCCATGCACCTTCTTCTGGGTGGCAATTTGCTTAGCAACTCTACAGTCTTGGCGCCAGTTCACTGCAAAACCCAACCTCTTCTCCCAGAGAAAACCAAACCCCCTCCTCCTCCCATTTAAGCCCACTGGGTTTGGGAATCAGCGTACCTACCCTCCAGTAGTCCCCCAAGCACACAGTGGACGCAAGGAGTTCATGCTCGATCGCAAGGCACACCTCGATCACGATGACAGACACCGTTGACACTCCCAGGCCAAAAGTGTTCGCTGTCTTCCGGTATATCAGGGGTGATGTAAGCCACCACACGGTGATGGCCACCCTCTCCTCTACAGAAATCGCTTGCCTCATCCCTGTGGTTCTTCTTTCAAGGTAGGGACGCAGGCACCCCGCGATTTCAAAGAGGGTGGCTTTCGTCATCCGGAAGTGGTACAACCACTGGTAGTCATTCCATTTCTGCAGCACCTCCTCGCTCCACCACGCCCGCCGCATCCGCTCCCGAACCCACCACCTTCTGGGGTGCGGGACTTCATCAAGAGAGGTGCAAGAATTGTGTAATACAACCTCGAGTGTCTCATGGCAGCGCGACGGTTCCTTGCGAGCCTGCGCCTACTCGCACCATCTTCGGGCCAGCAATATTCAAGCGCTCCTAACAAGGCTGCAATTGCTGTCATAAACGGGGCAAGGAGCCCAGCTATTTCCCTCAACTGCTCGCTCGCCATACTCAAAACAGCAAAAAGCGAGCGGGCAGGAAAAGTTTTTGTCAAAAAATTTCCGCGGCGCTTCAGCAGGCGCGGGGGAGGGGGTGGATCCCGGGAGGGTGCGAGGGGACGCACGTGCGTTTTGGCGTCATCGATGACGCCCAAACTTTTACTTTTTGAAAAAAAGGGGACCGCCAATCAAACGCTAGGTAGGGCGGGGAAAGGACAACGTTGGGAGGGGCTATGGCCGCGCTGTGTGAATGCGATAATGCTCGCCTAGCCTCTTGCCGATAGAGCCATGAGAAACGACAAAAGTTCGGCACGTTTTAGCGGGGATTGGGAAAAAGCCTGCCTGGATCGCGGTGGGAAGATTTCAGAGCCCCGTGTGAAAAGGGCCAAAAGGACCTAAATCCAGTTCTTAGTCCCAAGTAGAATACAGGAAGCCCTCACCTTTCAACTTCCCATTGTCTGACAACTTGCTCTTTCAACACTTCCAAATTAAGGACAAATTCCATTAATTCGACATGCAGTCCACTCTCTCATTAGTTCTTAGTTGCCTGTAGAGGCTTGCTTGGGATGCGTGCATGGTCCCAAGTCTTGCCTACAGAAAAAGCAGATCCCCTGGTTGAAATTGTCTGTATTGCAAGCATTGAAAGAGCAGGATTCCATCAGTTCTTCTTGCCTGTGTAGACTCACTTGGCACCGTACATGTACTGCTTGCAAAGCCAACTAAGACAAGGAGAAAAGGTGCCAAGCCAGTCAGTAGTGGAGCTTGGAGTGTGTGGAAGGAGAGGTGGGAGGGGGCAGGGTTACAGAGCGAGGGGCATGGCCACTATGGGGGGGGGCATGTCTGCGGTGTGTGGGAGCATGGTCAGGATGCATGGGGGCATGGCTAGAGTGTGCAGGAGCATGGCTACAGGCTGGGACACCCCCAAAACATTGCCACTTGGGGCGAACCACCACTCCCGCCACCCTGTCCCTATTCAACTAAAGCCAGCTGAGGGACTTTGCAAGCAGTACACATGAACAGCCAGTCCTAAGTGAGCCTTAGTAAGTCCCTCAAGTTCTCTACAGTAGATGGGTTCTGTTTTTGGACTATTTCCACTTTCTGACAGGGGGATTGTAATTCTTTTCCTAGTGTGCCAGGGACCACTACCATCATATTTGTGCCCATTGTCTACAATTGTATTATTATTTCATGGAAACTTGCCAGGAGCTGATGGCTTCTGAACCAGCACCAATCCATGGGCCATCATTTTGTGTAGTACTGCTATACTAAAAACTGAATGTATCCTACTGCATATTGTCATATATCTAGATGGGGTTGGAGGAGAGAAGCATACGAAGGTTCCTTATCTGCACAAATATTTGAAAGATCATGATTCAGTGTAGTAAAGTGAATCTGAAGTGCTCCAAGGGCACAATAAAGTCAAGTCCTCCTGAATTTACTGATCTCTGACTGTTACATTTATGTCAATACAGCCACAGTGAACAACAGCTTAGGAATCTGAACCTTTCTGTAGAATCAGCACTGCTGAGTCTGAGCAAATAGCATTAATTAACATTCTCTTTCTCCCATCTGGGACCCTCATTTTAGAGACGTCACATTTAAGGCTAATAGCTTGGAAGTAAACCACATTTAAGAGAAAGTCTGGCTTTCCCAGTTGCAGGGCCCAAGCATGAGATGTTTTGTGGTCAATTAAGAAATGCATATTATATCATCCAGAGGCATGACTAATGCTTGAGGGATGAATGCAAATCCCTTTCATTCATCCACTTTGTGCTGAAATATGAATTGCAGTTCTCATTTACTTATTAAGAAGGGCACTCAGAAAGACAGGCTGCCTCTGCTGAGGTGCTGTGTGCTTTCTTTCTTGTCCTAGGCATCTGTGTATGTAAGGTTCCCATAACTCAAAGCCTTACCTCTCTTCTCAGGTCCAAAGGGCAAGACATCTGAGGGCACAAGCACTGCTTTGGATGTGTGAGTATGTCAGGGGTGGACAAAGTGTGCTCTATAGGCCACATGTGTGCCAAATGTCCCAAATGTGTCCCAAACGAATCCCCTGAATATTCCAGATACCCCTCTAAAGGCCTCAGACAATATTTATTTATTTATTTATTTATGCCCCCAGACTTCCTAAAATGTGCCCAAACCACAGTGGTTTGCATCCCCTGACTCTCCAAAGCACCCCAAATATACCCCAAACTCAAAAGAAATCTAAAAAATCAGCCAAAAATCAGCCCAAATAGCAGCCAGAGGTGATGTGATGTCACTTCAGATGTGCCAAAACATGCTATGTGGCCTGTCAGGCAGGCACAGGATGAAAGTGTGGCTCCTGACCCCTGTGCAGTTGCCCACCCCAGATAGATAGATAGATAGATAGATAGATAGATAGATAGATAGATAGATAGACAGACAGATATTCTAATTCACCTAGACTGGATAGACTTTGATTTGGACAGCATAACCTGTGCAACTGTGGTTGATGCTTCCTGTATCATGTTTAACATCATTCTGGGGTCTGCCCCGTCATCCTTGTGACATTACCAGAGACTGTTCTCTGTGACATCACCACATTCTTTCTTTTCTGAGTGTCTCAGGTTTGGGCCCAGAAATTTCAGGGACAGGGAAAGTCCTGACTTGGCAACCCTGTGTGCATGTGCAGGTGCTCATCCGGGTGCAAATCCTTACCTGCATATGCCTGGGCTCAGCATTGTGACTGACTAAGGACTGCTGCAGTTCTGTGGCAGCTTGAGATCACTTGCTCCTCTGGCCACAGATCTTCCGCAGTGGCCAAGGGGCCTTTGGGTACTTTCAGAGATGGGCTTTTGGGCTACTTTCTGATCCTGCCCTGAATTCCTCTTTTATTCAAGCTCTGAGTTTAGGGCTGCACTGTAGTAATCTTTACAAGAAGCCAAGAAGGCAGGTCAGTATCCTTATCTATTATAGATGGAGGTAAGGAGGCAGCGGAGACAGGCAGAATGATGCAGCAGGAGGAATTCTGACAAGTTTAACCAAACAAAACCTAGAGTTCATTTTAGAGCAGGGGTGGGCAAAGTGAAGCTCATAGGCCAAATGCACACCTCCCGTTGTGAACTCCAGCCTCTAGGATGTCCTGCATCCACATGCCAAAAAGGTCACTTCCTGTTCTTTCAAAATAGTTATTTGGGGCCATTTGATGTCTTTAAATGGCCAATCGCACCCTCTGGGGGCTTCTGCAAATACAATCAGCCATTCTTATGCCAATCATTTTCTGCATAATGATTGTATTTTCTGCATAATGATTGTCTTCTGAGGTCTGGATGTTCATTCATGTTGTAGAATCTGATTAGTGGTATTAGTTTTGGTGACTAAGAAATCTCATTTTGATGCACCATTGAATCAGTTTAGAGCAGGCTGGTGAAATTATTTTTGTTAGTCAAGGAATACGTGAACCCTGGAAAAAGCAAGGAAGAGTCCTTAGTGGACTTCTTTGACCCATTTGATAAACAGTTTGCTGATAAAAACAACCACATCCCCTCTTACTTGGATTCTGCATCTACATATCCTCCAATTGCCTCAATTAATCCTTTGTCATCCCACTTGTTCAGCTGTTTTTAAAATATCTAGTTTCTCTCTCCTCCTCCCCTTCTCCTCAGCTTACTTTAGTTGCTGCAAACTGAGTTCAAAATATAGAAGTTAGTTTTTATTCCCCCTGTTGAATTAAACAGGGGGAGAGAAGAGAAAGGGTGGAATCTTGTCCTTCCCAGTAAACTTAGGTCCGGAGGAAACTGCCGCAGCCTCTCCTAACTTTTGAATTCTTCCTCATTTATAACTTTTGCTCTCTTGACCACATTCTGATGTTGATTGGCTATACATGTCCTGGTTTTCACCTGTGAAATACTGAAACAGATTTTTGCCTTTTTGTTTAGCTTCATGCTGTGCTATTTTTGCTCGTTTGTAACCACAGAATATATTGTGTTTTAAAAAAAATTGTGCGTGTGTACATGTATTTGTGTAATCATTTAAGTTTAGTAGAACTTTGGAGCAGTCTCTGCAAACTGTATGTCTCTTTCACACCATACAATTATAGCACTCTGATACCACTTTAACTGCC
Organism: Ctenosaura bakeri; assembly: GCA_948474755.1. Taxonomy (NCBI): domain Eukaryota; kingdom Metazoa; phylum Chordata; class Lepidosauria; order Squamata; family Iguanidae; genus Ctenosaura; species Ctenosaura bakeri. Next base: position 22,730 of record CAOLHI010004480.1, on the reverse strand, counting down.
ATAACTGCATCCTCCAGAATCCTGAGATTTGTAGCTTGGTGAGACATTAGATCTCACTGGCCAAGAATTCTTAATACTTTATGAAACCACAAATTCCAGATGGAATCATGGCAGTCAAAGTGGTATCAAAGTGTTGTAATTATACTGTGTGAAAGAGACCTACATTTGCTGTTGGCAATATGAAGTGACTGAAAGTGCTCACAGTCCATCTATCAAACATTTGGGCAGGGAGCTTTCCACACTGTGATCAAAGCATGGTTTACTGTACTGATATATCACAGCACTGATATAGAGCTGAACACTGGGGAGTGAGAGACAAAGAAGGTTTGTTGGCCACAGACAGGCACATCTGTTTTTGACTGAATTTCCAGATGGGTCCCATCAATTATCAGAACTTATATGATCAGAACAAGGAAGTGACAGGTGATTTGTGTTTTTTCCTCCGAACCTCTCTCTTTCTGCCACATGGAGTCAGAGCTTAGAAAAGTGGCTTTTTCTGAGCATAGCTCCCAAAATAATATAACTTTCCCAAGCTCTGCATAGAGTATTGCCTACGTTGGCAGGAGCCTCCTCTGCCACAATTACATCTCTCTCCCTCTGGAACTGGTACATCCTGCTACTGATGAGGTCCTTTCAATTCACTGGAAGGCTTCCTGCCATCTCAGTCTCTTAAACAGGTAACACAGGCGTAGCTGCCTTGTCAGAGTTATGTCACAGCTTGTGACACCATATTCATTTATGTGCTCAGCCAGTCAGACAACAGGGTGTATAAGTTTGTTCCCAAAGATATGATAAGAGTCACAGGATTCAATAACCTTTTCTTTATTTTCAGGAAAGGATTACGCAAATTCATAGAAGACATGCATAGAAACATGCTTTTGAATAAAACCAGCAAATGGAACTTCCACATACAGGGACCATATACACCAGAACAGCAGTTATTAACCTGTGGTTGTGGATTCCTGACGGGCTGTGATGTCCTCACAGGCATCCACAAAGATGTAAAGAAATGTCATTCAGTTAAAACAGAATGAATAAATGGAACAAAGACAGACAGACAGACGGTCATACATCGATCTAAAGAGCAGGAGTATTTGCCGGTGATAGACATCATTTGTACAAAGTTTCATTACAATATCTCCAGCTGTTCCAAAGTTATGAAAATAACTGTTTGATAGCAAAAAAATGTACTCAGCACCTGCTGCTTCTGCACAAGGTATAAATGTGGAAGGGAACGATGCTGAGAGAAAACATATGGCATTTCTTGCAACCACACATACAGCTAGGCCATTTCTGCACTAGACTATTATAGTACTATTATTCCACTTTCAACATCCTATGGAATCCTGAGGCCCCTCCCTAAACTGCAAACCCCAGGATTCCATAGGATAGTGAAAGTTGAATAATAGCACTATATCAGTCTAGTGCGGAAGTCTGGCAGGAAGCCACCTTTGTAGCTGCACCAAACTCTAGTGTTCTTCACATTGTGACACCACATTCTTGGAATATCTATTGCTTAGTGAGACCCTTGACGAGAAATTTTAAATAACTATTTGATGCACTTTAGGGTTTTAAATCTTGAATTAAGCCTTTGCAGATACTTAAAAGGGATCAGTAATAAACAAAAGGTTGTGAACCTCTGCATTAGAATGTTGAGAGATCAAGAAAGCCAGTGTGGTGCAGCAATTTAAGTGCTGGACTAAAACTCTGGAGACCAAGATCTGAATCCCCCCACTCGGCCACGGACACTAACTGGGTGACCTTGGGAAGTCATACTCTTTCAGTCTTAGAGGAAGGCAATGGGAAATCTGCTCTGAACAAATTCTGCCAAGAAAACTCTGTGATAGGTTCATTTTAGGGTTGCATAAGTTGGCAATGACTTGAAGGCACACAACAACAATTGGGAAACCATGGAAAAACAAGAAGAAAAAAAGCTGTTGTGTTCACTCTGTGCATCCCTTGGATCATCTGTTGTTCCCAGTTAGAAACAAAAAGCTGGACTAGATATGCCTTAAACTTGATTCAGCAGAACTCTTCTTTTCAGGAACAGGTCAAGACAATTAATTTTTTAAAATATTTTGTTTATTAAAACATTTATACCCCACCATAGATCACAAGTGCTTCTTAAACTATTTGATGTAAGGGACTGGCTGGATTTTGTTTTCAATATGCCAATGATAGACATCATATTTGTGCCACTGAGTACAACTGTTTCTTTCCTGGAAACATGCCATGAATTGGCAATTAATAGCTCATGGACTAGCACAAGTCCATGAACCACTACTTTTAGTAGCATTGGTTTAAACCAATTGCAATGTTAAAATAAAAATAATTTAAACAAACTGAAACATATTAAACCATTGAATAATGTAAAAAGCTGAATAAGTTGAAGAGTTAAAACAATCTCAAGCCATGACTGTATACATATGTAGAAGAAATAATTAGGACCCAAAAGCTTTAACAAAAAGCCAGGTTTAACTTGGCATTGGAATGGAGTCAATGGTGGCACCAATCAAATCTCTAAGGGGAAGGTATTCCACAACTGGGATGCCACAACATCAAGGCCTTCTCCCTTGTTCTCATACAGTACGTTGCTCCCACTGCTGAGACACAGAGGAGAATCCCTCCAGCAGACCTCTATCTTTATTTTACTGTCTGTGTCAAAGGTAAAAATGGAACTTCTCCCCTTCCTTAGACGGTTGGATTGGCATCTTACTTCAAGACAAGAGATGGAACAGTGTCCTCTGTCAAACCCGAAGGCAGCAAGTTCGCTTAAGAAGTACAGGTAGAACTTGGAAAACTTACTTGTTTGGACCATGTCTCCTAAATCTCCATGCTGGCTGGGATATATGGAGAACTGTAGTCCAAAATGTAATTTTAGCAGTGTAAAAGTCTGCATACAGGGCAGGTTGCAAAGCACTGATAACTGCATACTCTAGTGCCTCAACATTCCTCACAACTCTTAGCATCTGTCAGCTGAGGAGACTGCCTCATTCTGTCTAATGGTAGGAGTGATCCTACTTCTTACCACACTGTATGCTAGCATAATCATTCCCAAGACCTAGACCTTGACTTTACAATATAAGACCATTGCACTCCGCTCCCTATTTGTGATTAACAGGGAAATCCCAAACTGATTTCTCACAGCCCTGCCTGTAGCTCAGCCTACAGAGGCCAGTCAACAGGTGGATGTTCTGCACTGCTTCTTTTTCTTTTATTTATACTTCCATAAATCCATACATCTGCACCAGAACTGGTACCAGATTTTTTAGCCTGTTACAGCCAGCTAAGAATCCTTCAGTTAAGATTCTTTCAGCATATGAACTTCTGGGTGTCTGTTGGCATCTGTTGCTGAGCTCAGCAGAAACAAAGGAGTTAAAAGACCTTTGGTGGGGTTGATGGGAGTTGTAGTCCAACAACTCTGGAATGGATGAGATTGAGAAAGGTTATAGTAAGGAAACAAAAAAAAAAGATAGGGCTAACATATGGTGTGGCAAAAGGACATATGGGATGAGGCAAATGCCACTGTTGTCATGTTGCCAGTTTTTGAACTAGCCATAATCATTGTGTCCTTAAGACCCTCTAGATGTATAGATGTTACGGATTGTTTATATCTCCTACAGAACTAGAAAATGTTTCTCAAACTCAAGTGCCATTGCTTTTCTAAGCTCACTTTGCCTTCTGGGATCTGCATCCCAGATTTACAAGCAGGAGAGGTAGCTTAATTCTTTTCCTATGAGTCTTTCTTCTGTTCAGCATGGATTCTAAATTGGTTCCCTCCTCTTTCCCCTCCACATTCAAAGTCTCTGCCCTCAAGGCATTTAGATGGTAAATATACATATTAAAACTAGTTAGAGTAAGCCTGGGGAACACAACTGGGGTAAAGTTTAGGACTACAACTTTCAGAAGCTTTCATGGTTGATAGTCATGCCTGCTGGAATATTTTGAAAACTACAAAACAACAATTTTTACAGGTTCTGAGCTGGGGACAACTTGGATTGAAAAATTAACCAATGGGGAAAGGGTAAACTTCACATACATGCAAACACAGAGACACAAAACACATTTCTCCACTCAGAACTGCAGTCTCTTAAGCTGCTTTGGATTAAAAAAAAACATCTACTGGGGTTTTATTGCATGTATTTGTATTTAATGCATAGTTTTCCCTTGACCTCTGACAGCACTGGATCACTTCTAGAGTCCCAACACTCCCACAAGAACTATCCATAGTTTGGGATCCTCCTCCTTCAACCTATTTATGTAAGAGTTATGGGACACCAATCACATTTCCAGTGCTTTGGCATTGACAAAGAATGGTGATAGCCATTCTGTTTAGTGATTTGTCTTCTTAGCGGAGCAAGTAGTGTTAAGTGGAGCTCAGGAGAGATGACTAATCTAAATTTTCCTTCCCACTTTAGCCAGGGGGAGAGGACAGGATGTCTATGGGGGAAAGAACAATAGATTACAATTTGAACCAGAACCTCCAAGTTCAGACTCAAGTGAAAATTTTGTTTTTAGGCCTTTGAAGTTCTTTCTTTCTCTCAAGATATCTTGAAGCTTTCTGGGTACATAGTCGCTGAACACATAGTCACTGTCATCCACAACCAGCACCTTCCCTTGTCCATCTGCCTACCTTCTCTCTTTGAGCTGTGCCCAAAGACTGCCTTCATCTTGGGTCATATCATGATATGTTGGGAACCATCTCAGAGACAGAAGAGCTGGCAAAAAAACAGACTAGCTGTTTGCCTAGACTATGGAGATAGGAATACTGCTGCTTCTCCTCTTCCTCCTCCAAACAACATCTTGGCAGCTGATCATCTCTGAGTGTCTGTTTGTAGCTGCCACTACTATCACCAGAAGGATTGCATTATACATTATATCTGTGGCTTGCCCCTCTCATTCCCTTCCTCTGACTCACTAGCGCTATTACATCCCATTGCTCACCCATGGCTTCCTCTTCCTCGCTCGGGCCCTAGTCCTGCTCTGTCTTGCAGCAAGGGCACACTGCCTAAAAAAAACTTTAGTCTTTTGTGATATACAATATGGTATATTATTATTATTTTCATTGAAATTCACTGATCTTACAATTGATGTCCAAAAAAAAATTTGACAAATAACAATACTACTGAAAAAGACAAAAACATATGCAACATAGGCAAGTCCCAGGCCTTTTTTCTAACCCCCACCCCACTCACCAGTTGTTATTTGAGCCTAAGGATGTAATTCTTTAGTAATTTCATTCCTAAGGAAGGCAACAAGTAATTTTTAGTCATTTTCTTCCTGCTGCAAGAAAGTCCAAAAACTCTGTAATTGGCAGACTATTTGGAGGTTGAGACATCTTCTGTGCAAAATTTGCAGGTGTAGTTTAATATACGCAGAAATATGTGCAGAAAATGCTGCTTCCTTTGCAACCCTCCTTCTTCTGCCCAAAAAAAAAAGCTGTGTACAAGTTTTGTGCAGAGTAGATCCTGAATGGTGAAGATTCGTACCAGTACATGATTTTCCTTGTCAGTTTCCCAACACTAGAGAAATATGTTTTTCAGACATTTATTTTTTATTTATTATTAGTAGTAGTAGTAGTAGCAGTAATAGCAGCAGTAGTATTCTTTCTATCTGTGTTTGAATTAGAGACAGGCCATTTCCGCACTACACTCTTATAGCGTGATTATTCCACTTTCAACGTCCTATGGAATCCTGGGGTTTGCGGTTTAGGGAGGGGACAACTGGCCCCTCCCGAAACTGCAAACCGCAGGATTCCATAGGATGTTGAAAGTGGAATAATCATGCTATAAGAGTGTAGTGTGGAAATGGCCCAGAAACAGTACGAGCTGCGCCAGGAGTCTTGCAACCCATCAAATATTATTGCACTACAACTCCCAACATTCTGTGGTCAGTGGCAGAGCTTGGAGTATGTGGAGGGTGGATGTGAGGGGTGGGGCTATGGCACAAGGGGTGTGGCCAGGGTGCACAGGGGCATGGTAGTGGTGCATGAGGGCATGGCCAGGGCATGTGGGGGCATGGCTATGGGCCAAGATACCCCAAAAACATTGCCGCTGGGGCGAATTCTCCCTCACCCCCACGTCCCTATGCGACTGTCTGTACTATTGGTTATGTTGGCTAGTCTGCTAGGAATTGCAGTGTAACAGTTCCCACTGGAAACTAAAAAGCTAAACTTGGGTTCTGTTAGCAATTGGGTACTGCAATCTCTCTGATGTGGGAGAAGTAACCTTTGGTCACCTCTTTAGCTAAAATTTTTAAAGCAGAGGTTTGGGGGAATGTGTAGTCCTCCAGATATTGTTGGAATGCAAATCCTGCCAGTCCTAGCCAGCGTAGTCAGTGATGAAGGATGCTGGAAGTTACAGTCCAACAATGTCTAGTGAGTCACATGTTCTTCCATTCCTGGTTTAAGTTGTGCTTCCACCCATGCTCAACTTGCATATGTGTAATTAAATAAAACATAAGATGTGAATAAATATCTGGTGAACTTCCCTAAGCAATCAAACCCAGGTAAGTGTCTCATCCCTCAACTTCTCACCATTTGGAGATGTGAAGTAACTGGTTTAACAGATAGTGGTTTGTCAGTTTGGAACTAGGAAATACTTCCACGGTGACTCCCATATCAGTGACATGCTGAATCCACTCCAGGCTTTTGTCTGAATTTTAAGGAAGCTACCCAAGGTGCCAAACTCTGTTCCTAAAATCAGGTTTGCACCTCTGATAATCCCTTTAATGTCTGGACTAAAACCCAGGCAAATTTGCCAAATCCCCCCTAACATCACAATCCCTCATTGCCACTACTTTTCCTAAGTTACATTAAACATCTTTTTAGGCAGGTATAGCAAAACCTGTGTTAATAGTATGGAAACTCACACCTTATTAACCTGTGTTAATGCTAGGAAATTCACACTTTATTCATTCAAGACCATTTCCTAGTTGACACTTGGCTGTGCTCTTATTAATTTCATCACAATATAGCCTACCAGAAAGTTAGGCAACCAACCATTGTGCTCACAGAGCAGAAAGGGTGGGAAATTGACTAACTTTTCACTATTGCAAGGACAACAAACATTCTTTCCAGTCCAAATTCCCTGGGACAGCTCTATGGAGCATCCTTATGGAGTGGACTCCTACTTCTTATTCTAAACTTTGGGATCTATCTGTTGATAATTAAAAATAAATAAGCAGCTGGCCAAATCAGGTTCAGTGAAACCCTGTTGTTGTGCACTTCTCACAACCTCAAGCTTCAGGCAGCAGAAATGCTGGGTCCAATCTTCACTTGCTCAGCCTATTTCTAGATTGCACGAGGAATGTGAGACGTGACTGTGAAATTTGAGCTCAGCACTGAGAACCGCATTAGCTACCTTTCCCGAATCCTTTCCTTCTGAACACCCTTTTATAACAAAGCAAAGCTCATGTAAAATGATTCTTCACTGGCCCACATCCACGCCCAGCTGACTACAGCATTTCCTAATTAGGTTATACTCAATCTTTATAATGGCCTGTTAGTAATAGATGTGGTACTGGAGGGTAATCTCCGTTGATATTATTCACTTCCCAGGAATGTAGGGCAGGAGCTGCTCTGTTGCCTCAGACTGGAAAACAATAGGAAGAGAGAGAAACCCTGACCAAATAAAGCAGCTGCCCTTATATTCTCTGGGCTGTGACAATTTCATTGTTGCTCTGTGATGTTTTACAAACAGGCAGTAATACCCAGAGCTTGGAAAACTTCGTTTTGGACTACCACTCCCATAATCCTCCTCATGGCGAATGCTGGAAGTTATAGTTCAAAACTTTTCATCATCCTCATCCTCACTAGTGCTAAATCACTTTTATAGTGTGATGATGAAAATATTCGGAAAAGTCTTTAAAAGTTTGCAGATAGTGGTCTCTGACAGTGAACAACTGGAGTTGCCTGCTGCAGTAAAGAGTCAGAAGTTATGAATGGCTTCCTCTTACGTTTTGATAATGAAAGCAAAAATGAGCTAATACAAATAATTGTGGGCTAAACCCCAAGAATATTTTCATTCCAAATTAAAGACAGCAAAGGGACCCATTATTCATTCCAGATACAGAGTGCTTTCAATTGCCAGTGAAATGAAAACTGTTGATGCTGAAAGTTCCTTTCAACACCTTGTAGGGCGGGAGGCCTGAGCTTGTTAAAGATGAGTGCATTTTTATTATGCTTTCTAGGCTGAACCACAGCAAAATGCTCTGTTTATTATTATTTGCAAAGATCTTCTGTGATCTACCCTGCATTCCAAATAATTACCTTTCTTTCTGTGAAGCAACCTTCCTCTGCCTAGTGCCTTCATGTGTGTTGGATTATAGCTCTCCTAATCCCACAGCCTTTGGGATTATGGAAGTCATAGTTCTATACACTGGGAAGGCACCAGGTTGGGAAGGGCTGCAGTAAAGTTCATTTCTGCTCTGCTGGAGAAGACATTATTAAATCTACAATGGGCAGGTTGACAAACCCTGATCTCAAACATTTTTGATGTGTGAGGGGTATGTACAGAGATAAGCATGTCTCACGAGGAACGTGGCTGGTTCTTTAAGACAATCCACTTGCCATCACCTCCAAATCAGTGCTGACCATAGATACAATCAAGTGGGGGAATAAAGGCAAAGGAAGCCATAACCCTGAGAAGTTAATGTGTTCTAGGAAGACTATCATGCTGTAGGATGGCCATGTGTTCTACTTTAGACCGAGTGTCATCATTATGCTGACAACACTCAGCTCTATCTCTCTGTGGAAGTCCTGAATTGTTATCTGAATGTAATCTGGTGAATAAACTGAAGCTCCCGCCAGGCAAAAAGAAAATACTATTGGGCAGTAGGAAAGCTAACCTGGAATTACAACCAGTTCTGGGTGGGGCTGCACTTACCCTGCAAGATCAGATTTGTAGTTCCTGGACCTAGTGTTGCTCCTGGAAAGCCAGGTAGTTGCTGTGGCCAGGAGGGTCTCTGGTCAGCTGTGTTTGATGCATCAGTGCACTCTTTCCAGGGAGTGCAGCTCTGGCCACAGTGGTCCATGTCTTAATTATCACCTGATTGGATACCTTAATGTCCTCTACTTAGGGCGAGCAATAGTATGTCTATTTCTATACCACTTATCAGCCAAGTGCTCTCTAAGTGTTAGCTAATTGCTCCCAACAAGCTGGATACTCATTTTACCAATCTGCGAAAGGATGGAAGGCTGAGTCAACTTGGAGCCTGGTAGGATTGAATTTACAACCTTGTGGCTGCAGTACCGGCATTTAACCACTGCACCAGCAGGGCTCTTTAGAACTGACCTTGAAAAGTGTTTGAAAGCTACAGCTAAGTACAAAGTGCTGCAACCGGACTATTGTGTTACGCCAAAAGGTGGAGGACCTTCAGCAGTACCAGCATCTCCTTAGAAAGGTAGGGAATTAAAGTTCAACAAAGGCCTGTGAAACGGGAGTAACCATGGGAACTTTTCACCTGTGTGTACTGGTACTAACTGCGAGACACCAATTGAGAGTCAAAAGAATGTTTTTATTGAGGGAATTCACAGACACGTGCAAGCAATCAAGAAATCTCATGAACCATACAAGGCTAGTGAAGGTAAAGGAGAGAAATATTGGATAGCAAGAAATTTTGGGGTGAAGTGAGTGATAATTACCATTCCAGAAGCAGAAGATAGAAGCCAGATGGCTCAAACAAGAGTTTGAAGGTAGCAGAGATCACAAGAACCTGGGAGCCAATGAACAGAGTGACACGCCTACATGCATTCAAGATACTAGGGAATTGTCAGGTTTGGAGCCAGGGTTTAAGTACCTTGTTTCCTGCCCTGAAGAGGAATGTGTTAATTGCTCTCTGGCAGAGCAAACAAAAGGGGTCCAGAACAGACTAATGCTCTTAACTTCAGGTGACAAAGCATTGATGGGAGTCATGACAGTTGTGATAGGGAGGTGAGCAAACAAAGGAGAATGTTCGAGGGAAGAGGTTACTGTATGATGACCATCGGTTGCTTCATTGGAGCAGTTTTGTTTGCTATTGTATTTGATGGTTGGGTTGTTGAGAGGATTAACACAAGCCCATCATTGCCTGCACTTTCCCATCTAATCCTCTTGAATTTACGACCTGGTAATGCTGAAGTCATCTGTCTTAGCACATGGCTTTAAACTAGAGTCCTTTTCCACATGCCTTCCAGCCATAACTGTATGATTTTTATACTGGAAATGATATCTCTCACCAATTAAATCATATTTCACACCAATTATACTGTATTATGGAATGGGGGTGTATAGCATGGTAACAGCTGGATGTGAATTTTAGGGACTGCATACTCAAAGAAATGATCTTACAGGAATGGAACTGGTTTCTAATTTGCTCCTGAGTTCAGTTCAAGAACTGAACTTCCTGAGGGTCAGAGCCATCTGGCAGTGGAATATGTTGCCTTGGAGTGTGGTGGAGTTTCCTTCTTTGGAGGTTTTTAAGCAAAGGCTGGACGGCCATCTGTTGGGAGTGCTTTGATGTGTGTTCCTGCATAGCAGGGGGTTGAACTGGATGGCCTCTGTGGTCTCTTCCATCTCTATGATTCTGTGATTCTATGGTATCTGAAAGATTGTCTCCCTCCTATATGAGTCTGCCCAAAATATGACATCCTGAGCAGAAGTCTTATTGCATGTCCTTTTACCCAGAGAAAGAAGGCTGTTGGGTATGCATGAACAACCATTCTCTAAAGAAACACCTCATCTGTTTGATTCCCTCCCACAAAAAGTCAGGTTGGCTCCATCCCTTCTAAGTTGCTGGCGGTTGGAAAATACTATTTTGCTTGACCGTTGGGTCTTAAAATTAGAAAAGGCTGTTCTGTTGTTGTTTCCTTTGTTTGACTTTTTTCACTATGTTTTTGTATGTTACTTTAGAATTATTTCTGAAGAGGAGTTTTTCACTTGTTATTAAATGTGTTTAAGTCATGCATTTATTGTTTTAAATGTTTTCATCCATTGTACATCACATCTGGGGCCCCCGGCAGGCTGAGAGGTCATGAAACTATTTGAATATTACTGGCTGGTAGAGTCACTGAGAGATCATTCATTCCATGACTGCATAGCACATTGACCCATAACATTCAGGAGATACACACGAGCCCTGTTCAGGCACTTGCCTGAACATGTAAAGACACGAAGGGGGTAAAGAGATGTGCATTCTGACCACACTCTCCATATCTGATCCCTCAGACCCTGATCTCCCCGATCAGACCAGGGGCATCTGAAAGGGCATGCACTCAAATGAAAGTATGATGCCCGTTCAGACCACATCGTTCAACTCAGGGCCATTTCTGTACTACACTGTTATAGTACTATTATTCCACTTTCAAAAGCTTATGGAATGCTGGGGTTTGCAGTTTAGGGAGGGGTCTTTAGAATTCTCAGTCAGAGAGCTCTTTGGCCTCAGTAAACTACAAACCCCAGAATTTCACAGGATGTTGAAAGTGGAATGATAGCACTATTACGGTGTAAGGTGGAAATGGCTAGGGAATGCAGGATGAGTTAGGATGCACAGCTTTATTTCTTTACCAACTTAGAACTCTCACACATTCAGGCAGTCCCTAAACAGAAAACAGCAGTAAGTAAAATGTTTAATGTGGTTGTAGGAGAAAAATACAGTGATACACATAAAGATCTTGTCTGCTCAAGAGAAGAGCCAATCCCTCACCCTGAAATTTACGAGTCATTCAATCATCTTGAAGGAAAATTATTTCCAATTCCAAATACTGTAAGCTGGCCCACGCATTTAAAATAAGACTGACCAATGATATTTCCCCAAGAAACAATGATTTGGGAGCTCTAGCACAGGTTTTCATCACATCCCGTACACAGTCCAGCACACCCTGGCTTCCTGGTCTGTGTTTGTGGGAAAGTAAAACCCACGGCTGCTTTCCCAGGAAGACAGTGTACACAGTCTTTTCTCCTGCATGGAGATAGTTTCCATGCAACAAAAAATGCATATGAAGCAACTCTTAGAGCAGGAGAAACGGAGTGATAAATGTCACTGCAAGGTAATGTTTGGTTTTGGACCAAAAAACAATGCACAGTTTGGTACTTACTATGCATACAAGCAAAGCAATTGTAGAAGCAGCAAGAGGAATGGCTTATGTCTCTGAATGCAGTTGAGTCTTATGGTTTTCTTCCTCCCTGAAAATCATGCATTCCAGAAGGTAACTGCAGGCATGTAATCTGTGATAATTTCTGCTACAGAACCAGTTTCTATAAATCACATTGTTACTCTTTTATTTACTTATATCTTGCCTTTTCCCCAGCCCTCAGACTCAAGTTGGTTTACAAAAGTTAAACAGATACAAACAAAACTTTATATCAGTAAAACACAGAAGAATTAAAATACAATAAAACTATCAATAGCATTAAAAGCAATTTAAAAGCATATCCGTTTAAAAACGACAGCAAAGACAGAAATGACAGGACATTACTAAAAGCCCTTTCCCCACGAGCAGTCATTTTTTCTCAAATGAGTGTAGAAATGGGGGGGGTATTTGCCTGTTGTCAGAAGTACACTTTGAAAGACAGTGGTGCATCCTCTCTAGAGAGGAAGTTCCAGAGCACAGAAGCAGCCACCAGAAAGGCTTTTTTCTGTTCCCACTAGATGTACTTCTGAGAGTGGTGGGACAGAGAGTCCTTCCCTGAAGATCTCAAAACACAGGCACGCTCCCATGGGGGAATACAGTCCTTCAGATAACCAAAATCACATGGGACGTTATAGATCATAACCAGTACTTTGATTAATGCCTGAAAACTGACAGCCAATAGAGCTCTTGCACAGAGGTAGTTGTATCCTGCTCAGCAATCTTGCTGCAGCTTTTTGGATCAGCTGAATTTCACAAGACTCCAAATGGGATGTGATCAAAGCAAATGGGATGTATTCAGGCCAGATCTGATATTGCTAGAATAGGCACAGCTGGTACTTAAGCCTTAAGTATGCAAATATACTCCTGACCACCACAGAAACCTGAGCTTCCAGGCTCAGGGTTGAATCCGGGAGTACACCCAAGCTATGGAACTGTGTCTTTAAAGGGAGTGTAACCGAATCCAGCACTTGAAGCTGAGGCTAAAACTGACCAACACCTACTTGCCCTGAAGTGCTAATAAACATGGCAGCTAGCACTTTTATTTGCAAAGGTACAATACAACACAACACATGGCGATTTTATCCTAAGTTTGAAAAATGTTTTCACAGTGACTTACTTTTTATTCAAACGCATTCTGAACGTGAAAAAAAAAAACTCCTTCCTTTTGGGCAAGCTACAAATTTCCTTTTTCTTCTATCCCTGTAGTAAGAAAAAAACAGATAATATTACCAAAACCTAAAAGAAGTCTCAGGAGATCAGTGGCAATGTAATGAGATTCTAAAAATGGGTTTATAGTCTTGCAAGCAGTTTTCAAGCTGTGCTCTAGGTATTCAGTTTAATATCCACTGAGAGATACTTTTTTAAAGTCAAAACCAACCACGCAAATATTTGGAGTCAATTTTAATGATTTCAAATATTAAAAGAATGTTGATGAAATCCAGATTAGGACTGTATTTTTTAAAAAGCTGTAGAGAATAACTATCTCTCAGATGAATGATAAGTTTTACACACAACCTCAAAATGCTGGTTTGTGCAACTGCATTTAATACAGCTTAACGTTCTCCATCCTGCAGTTAGACTTTATTATCTATCAGTTATATCCCAATACAGTCTCCTATGAGAAGCTGTTGGTTGTTATAACTGGGGACAGGAAGGAAATTTATTTATCTGGATGGAACCTTTGGTGGGGCCCTTCTGTTGTGCCCTGTAGCATGCAGTTTGATGTTTCGCTAAGCAAGGTTTTAATAGCTGTCAAATTCTCAGGTGCTGGGACCAGTTTTGAGGAACTAGCTTTCCATGAATTTTATATCAAATATTTTGAGAGCTAGTGTGGTGTCATGATTTGAGTGTTGGACTACAACTCTGCTGAATAGTGTTTGAATCCCTGCTCAGCCATGGAAACCCACTGGGTGACCTTTGGCAAGTCATTCTATCTCAGCCTCAGAGAAAGGCAAAGGCCAACTCTCCCCAACAAATCTTGCCAAGAAAACTCTGTGATAAGGTCACCTCAGGGTCACCATAAGTTGAAAATGACTTGAAGGCACACAACAACAATAACAAAATATTTCACATTCTTTTAACATTCTTTGTTGCCGGCATCCAACCAAATGCCTTGGATTTTCCCAGTCTTGAGTTGTATGCAAGTAATTTTACCGAGAAGCTGGTTTGTGCAGTGCACATGCTCCTTCCCTTATGGTATAGTTTACAGGGGTGCGCTGTAGGTCTGGGACCTAATTTTCTCCAAGGGTGACACAGACTACCAAAAATGTTTTTTTAGAAAACAAACAAACAAACACTTGGAAGTGTCAGAATTCCCTTTATGCATTTTTGAAAAATGTAATATCTATATTATATGTGTGCATGCATGTGTTCATTCATTCAACAGTACATGAGTTCCCAGAAATCTATTTCAAAGGTAGATTAATACACCTGGGGACTTTCAGAAGAAGCATGTTCAACTCTTTTTTGGCCAGAAAAAGAGAAGTCCAAGGAGACAATAAGTGTCAAGGGCATCAGCAAAATAGCTTCTGTGGTTACTTCACCCAAGACCATATTATGCCTTCTTCTGGGTTAGGTTGTGTAGACTAAAGGAGAAAACTGGTGGATAGATGACATCACAGAAGGCAAAACCAGATGCCAAGTCTCAAAAAGGAAGGAAGGAAGGAAGGAAGGAAGGAAGGAAGGAAGGACATACCTTCCAACCAATCCAGTTTTGCAGGGATGGTACTGGTTACTTCTCTGCTGTTCCACTTCTTCAGCAACTTGTAAAAAGCCCTAATTCTTCTCTCTTGCTCCCACTTTCCCCCTTTGTCCTGGGCTTACTGCAACTGAGTTCAAAATATAGAAGTGATTTGCACTCAGTTAAATCAGCAGGAGAGAGAGGACAGAGTCTTATCTCTTCTCATAGGCTCCTTTGGGCTTTTTCTTTTCTTTTCCCCACTCAGGCTTTCTTAAACTCAAGTTCCAGGTTTTCTTTGCTTGAAACAGCAGTTTTGTGTGTTCTTCCTCATTAATACCTTTAGCTCTTTTGTTGCCCATTCACTCTCTTTTGACTACACTTGCTCAGCCACACATGTCCCCATTTTCATCAGTGAAATGTTAGAAGGTGTGGCATGAACCTGCAGTGTTCTATAAAACCAAAACATTTTGTGTGCATTGTGTTACTCTTCAGCAGCAGCCATAGTCATTTCCTATATCCTGCATGAATAATTTCAGAGTACATTTTAAGATTCAGCTTTCTTGCTTTGGGCAGATGATCTAGGCCTTGTGAAAGAAATCAGAGCAGATAGAATTGATTGTTTGGTCTGGCAGCTCCTCAAAAACTATCTGATAAGAAGGCTATAATCCTTTCTATCAGACATGGCCCTGCACCCAGTCACCATTGTTTTTGTTACCTAAGGCAAGTTGCCTGAAATATTCTGTGTGACATCTACATAAGACACTCCAACTTCTGGAAAAAAACCTTTTCAATTGTCAAAGAATTTCAAAAAGTTTTCTGAGGGTCCTGAAAGTATAGTCATATACGGTGGGGCATCAGTCAATCATCACCATTATCTGTTAAAAGCACAGTGTTACTGCAGTTCCTAAGCTGCGCTTGGGGTAACATTAGATATCAGTTTGATATCAATAATTTGGCTCTCTTCCACCATCCCTCTCCACATGTTTGCGAGGTCCCCTGGACAAGCCTGCAGTCAAGCTCAGCCAATAATTGCTGCAATATTCCAACACAATACAGGCAAGCCAGAAATAGCTGTCTCGCCACTTTAGGAGACCACAAAGGCAAGTACTCTATTATGTATGCATGCTGCTTACAAAGAACTCCCTGCCCCGAGCAGGCAACTTGACAAGCTGAACACTCAACTGTCAAGCACTGTGCATCTGCATACTGGCTACTCTATTGTCAATTTGGACCTAACTTAATCATGTTAAATTCTGACCTTTCAGAGGCTTTGTCTCCAGCCCAACACTCATTGTTTTCCCCAAGTACGGAATAGCCTGTAGCCACATTTTTCCCTATAAAAACCCCTGATTCTGAGACCTTCCTTGGATTGCTCAGATTGTGCCCGATTTCCATCCAGCCTTGCTGCCGCTGTGCTTGGCGAGCCTTCCTCTCAGCACCTACGAACTTTTGCAGTGATCTACCCGGGTTTCAGGACAGGTGTAGTATCACCCAAATCAACAATCCCTCTTAAAAATCCCTCTGCCTCACTCCCACCTTTATTTTCTATAGCTATCTGTGTGAGTGTGTTGCATATACCGTTTGATTGTATTTTAACAAAAATCACCATTATTATTTCAATCCTGTCTGCTCCTTGACTCGGCCTGACCCCGTAGACATTGGGTAAAAGATTCCGCTCCGTTGCCCTGCCTCTTGCAGTGCTAACTTGTGCTCTT
This sequence comes from Ctenosaura bakeri, assembly GCA_948474755.1. Taxonomy (NCBI): domain Eukaryota; kingdom Metazoa; phylum Chordata; class Lepidosauria; order Squamata; family Iguanidae; genus Ctenosaura; species Ctenosaura bakeri. The sequence continues at coordinate 6,226 of CAOLHI010004480.1, read as the reverse complement.
GGTAATTTCCCCACCTTTTGATATTTTGAGAGCACACTTTGGTGTCCCTCACGGGATCCCCAGTAAACAGGGTAACAACAGATGAGATGTCTATTTTCATCATGTTTCTGATGTAATATGAAACATTCTCATACCTTCCAACTGATCTGATTTGGCAAGGACCACCTTGATTAATCCTTTGCAGTCGTACTTTTTAAGCTGCTTTTAAAATGTCCCATTCTCTTCTCTCCTCCTCCCACTTTCTCCCTTTGTCCTCAGTTCACTTCAGTTGCTGCAAACTGAGTTTACAGTGAAAAAGTAGTTTGCACTCAGTTAACTCAATGGAAAGAGAGGAGAGGGCAGAATCTTGCCCTTCTCAGTAGGTTCAGGGACAAGCAAACTGTTGCAGCCTCTCTAGCTTGTGTATTCTTCCCATTAATAACTTTTGCCATCTAGACCATACTCTGATGGTGCTTGGCCATATGTGTCCTGGTTTTCATCTGTGAAATGTCTGAGCCTACGCATTCTTAGAATACTACATATGGAGATTGCCTCAGATGTAGAAACACCCACAGGGTATATTGTAGAGCTAGCAAAGGTATAGAAAGAAAACAAAACAAAAAAATCAATAAAGTGGAGCAACTCCTCTTAAAGGTCTCAGTGTCTGAAGCTATTCAACTCGAAATACAAGCAAGTAAGGAAATACATGGTAAGGGTGTATAAAATGGTATAAGGTGTAGAGAAAGTAAATAGGAAGAAACTTTTCTGTTTTGCTCTTAAAACTAGAACCCAGTCATCTACTGAAGCTAAATACGGTCAGTTTGAAGCTAGATAAAAAGAAATATTTCTTCACAGAGCTCAAGCTAGCTGTTGGAACTCCCTTCCACAGGGTGTAGTTATGGCTCCCAGTTTAGGAGGACTTAAAGGAGAACTGGATAAATTCATTGAGGATGAGGGCTCTTGACAGCTACTAGCTAGGATGCTTTACTATCAGAAGCAGTATGCTTCTGTGCATTACATTAGTTGCCAAGGAGTGCAAGATGAAAAGCACAGTTGAATTCATGTTCTGCTGGCAGATTCAACATACATAGTAGTGGTTCTTAACTTTTTCTTCATCATCATCCCTCTGTTACCATGGTCCACCAAGAATTAACTCAAGATTTAAAACACGCTAGCAAGAAATGTCACATGCTTTCTCTCAGTCACTGATTCACTAGCATGTTCTCACCACATTCAGCAAGTGCTGAGTACTTTTTTCCCCTATCAAACAGTTATTTCACAACTTTTGAGTGATTTGAAATATTGTAATGAAACTTTTTATAAATGATGTCTATCACTGGCAAAAGACTCCTGCTCTTTAAGATCAATATATGACCATCTGTCTGTCTGTCCATCTTCCTTCCTTCCTTCCTATTGTAAATGTAAAAGCTCATAACACTTTTTTCAAGTCTTCATGTGTGTGCGCGCGCACACACACAAACACCCTTTCAGGACATCAGACCCACTGGGATTAAGACCACAGATTGAGAACCACTGATACATAGCAAACCTAAGAGTCTACCTCCTTCTCATGTCACATGAAGATGAGTTCAGGAATATACTTTTAAAACATTACCATCAGGCCTGGCACTACTACTAGTCAGAAGATGGGTAGATAAAGTGTGGCCATGAGGGTCCCCAATCCCATAGATCAGTTAAAAAAAACAAAAAACATTTTGTACCCAAATTCTCCAAAACAGTCTCTGGGGACATATAAGCATTTTCAGCACAGTTTTGGGCTTCTCTAAGCTATTTAAGCCCATGAAAGGACTTTTTAAAAATAGGTAGTGAACAGGAAATGACCCCAGATCATTTCCTGTTCCCCAAAAGCTCTCTCCTAAATTGCCCCCATAGCCCCTAGAGGGCATTTGGGATGAAAATTGTTGTTTGTGGGGGTGTGGTGGGAGTGCACTTGACCAAGGTCTTGTCAAGAAAAACTTGGACCAAACCTGTAGAAAATACTTTGTGATGTGGGTTATTAAGTGCACCTGTGAAAAGCCATGTGACTTATGCTGAGTCATGCTGATGAGCAATTAAAAAAGGTTGCATCAGGTGTGGGGAGAATACAAAGGCTGGCAGGATTGCATCAGCTAGTGTGGGTATAAATGTAGCTGAGAGCTAGCCAACAAGTTGTACATGGTGCCTGATGTGTCTGCTGGAGGCCTTGCCAGAAAGAGCAAGCAGGGGGATGCTAGAATGCCTTCTGGAGATTCTTGTAAATATGTACACATTGTAACTCAAGAATAAATTGCCTCCTTGATAGAAGAAAAGAATTGGTGTGTGGGAGTTTTTACTGGCTATAGTGTATTGCTGCTAAGATATTCTCTGCTGCTGGGCATGCTTCCAAAGTTGTGGGAGCACTCTCTGCTATATTTTGGGTGTAACAGGCCTCCTGTGTGGCTAATGCGCCCCACTACATTCCTCCAGCTGCTCACCCCTGAGTTAGGAATAGTAGCCACATCAAGCACATTTGGTGCACCAGAAAAGGCCAGGAAATTGCTACTCGTTTGATTAATGGTTGTTCATTTTGTTACTGCAGTTTCTAGCCTGGACTTGTGGGATATTAGATATCATTTTGATATCAATAATTTGGCCTTCTATGCTCCTTTTTCCTCCATGTGCTTGCGAGGCCCCCGGACAAGCTCACATACAGGCATGGCCGCTAATCGCTGAAATATTCCAAACAAATACAGGCAGGCCAGAAATAGCCAGACTGCTGCTTTAGGAGACCTCGAGGCAAGTACCACATTATGTATGCACGCAACTTACAAAGGCCTCCCTGCCCCAAGCAGGCAGCTTGACTAGCTGAATACTCAACTGTCAAGCACTCCGTGTTTGCATACTGGCTACTCTATTGACAATTTGGTCTTAACTCAATCATGTAAAATACTGACCTTTCAGAGGCTTTGTCTCCAGCCTGAAACTCATTGTTATCCCTGAGAACGGACTAGCCTATGGCCACATTTTCCCCTATAAGAACCCCTGATTTTGAGCGCTTCCTCGCATCGCTCTTGGCTTCCATCCCGCCTTGCTGTCACTTCATTCGGCAAGCCTTCCCCTCAGCTCCTCATGCTGAGAACTTCCATTTCCACGGACTTTCTCTTCAGACTACCCGGGCTTCAGGACAGGTGTAGTATTTCCCAAACAACTACCTCCTCTACAAATCCCTCTATCCAACTCCTACCTTTATTTCTATAGATCTCTGTGTGAGTGTGTTGCACTCACGTGTTTGACTGTATTTTAATAAAACAACAATTATTATTTACTTCTGTTTGCTCCTTGACTTGGCCTGACCCCGTAGACATTGGGTAAAAGATCTCGCTATGTTGCCCTGCCTCTCGTAGTGCTAGCTTGTGCTCTTTGCTAATTCCCAACTTTGTAATTTGGAGCGCACTTAGGTGTCCCTCAGGGGACCCCCAGAAAACAGGGTAACAATTTTCTGCTGATGAAGAGAGGGTAACTTGTGCAACTTTCTGCCACAGGTACCAACATAATTTGGCTGGCCTAGATAGCTACTATGACTTCTGGAAAGGTGTGCTGTTTGCTTTTCTGTTTTGTGAATAGTGCTTAGTATTCATCTGCTTTAGAACCTGCTCTGTTTTATATCTTTGAAGGGATTATGTAATATTTTGAATTATTTATTTTTATTATCTATTACATTAATAGGATATATAGCTATTGTTATTCATCTGATGGTTTTTCAGTGGGAGGAGCAGTTAGAATTATCAGTTCAAAATGTAAATAAAATAATGGTATGGCAAAGCTATCTGTAATGGTGTGGGTATGTATAAAAATATTATTTCATGCCTGTAAATTGTACATGTGTGCTTATTCTTAATGTTTATACTTCATATAAGTACTGTATGTTAAAATATTTATCAAAAAACTCTTAGACTAAGTAAAGTCTCTTAACATATTTCATATTTTCAATCTATTCACATTTTGTACTGGCCTGTCAGTGCCAAATGTAACATATTTTGAAAAAATGAGATTTTAATAAAACTGTCAAAAGCATAGCTTTAGGGCTTGGTGACTGCCAACAGAAATGTCTGAGAGGATGTCATTGGAAGTAATGAAACAGTGTGGCGTTTAGAAGTATTCATGGTACATATAAAAGTTTCTAACAGTATTTATGGATTTCCTATTCAGTAACCTGCTAGATAGCCAACAACTGTTCCAATTGTTCTTTAACGTTTTGTTCAAGCTATTGTTGCTCTCTGATTAAACTGACATGCTGTTTCCTTTATCTGTCAGTAAAAGAATTCTTGGACTTTTCTAAAATACATCCATATGGACTCAATGTTTATGGAATTTTATCAGTAAAAAGCTTGATTCAGCATTAACTGCATTACAGCATTAACTGCATTACAGCATTAACTGCATAAAGTACACCTCCAATAAATTCAATTTTTTTGAATCAAAAAATCCCAGCGGATGCTATTTTCCAGCCATACTACTTGGCTGAGCCAAGACTGCCCAATGGAAAAGTCCAAAACATGCTGTGTTTGAAAGAGAACATGTAGGGAGTAAGGATTTGTGTGAGAGAGCCCATTTATTTTCCTTGTGGAAAATAAGTATGAAGCCTCGACGTTCTCACAAGTGATGTACAAATATAATTGGGACATGGGTCTGTTTTCAAGAGTGTGAATTGCTTCTCTTTATTTAGAGAATAAGATCTTCTAGAATATGAATAACTGGGGCAGTGGTCAAATTTCTGTTAGCTATACAGTTATCCCTCCACATTCGCTAGGGTTAGGGACACAAAACCCCTGTGAAAGTGAAAAAATGTGAATAACTCTAGGTCCTCCCAAACCATATTTAACACACCAAAAAAGTATGATCACCATATTCAACCCACTGCGGATCCCTTCAAAGCATCAGGGTTCCTTCATAAGGCAGAAGTGGCTGGCTGGTAGGGCTTACTGCCACCTCCACTGCTGCCCCGCAGGGACTTACTAACTTTGTTCTAACTAACAGGGACTTACTAACCTTGTTCACAGTTTCTCAGTCTCACGAGGCTTGCAGTCCCTATTAAAAATGGCAGAGGGAGGCACCAAGGGTGACAGCAAATGATCTGTGAATAATCAAATCCGCAAAAGTGAAACCCACAAACATGAAGGGCTGACTGTACTAGTTAACCTATTTCCCACTACAACCTGGCTCTGTCCTGCTGAAGGACAAGCAGCTATCTGTCCAGCAGAGCTGGCTCATAAACTAGGACATTTTTAAAGGAGTCAGGAGCAGATTGTTTAGACATGGTAAGACAGTGCCTGAGGGGAACAACAGAGATACTTGGAGAACAGCAGAGACAAGATCAGAGCTTTTTGAGAAAAGGAGGTCATTGAAAAAGAATCACTAAATGGAAATTTAATGGGTATCTATGAAGATTGTCCCAGAGTGCAAGGAGGAGGGGGAGTGATGAGTTTGCTAAATGAGTGCAACTCAAAGTGGTGTTTCATAGTCCAGTACTGGTTCACCATCTGTCCCTGATGGATTTCCAGGGAAGAAAAAAAAACAATGGTAGCCAATGAACACAAATATGATGCCAGTTGCTGGCACACTTAGGAAAAGCCCTCTTGGTCCCTCACATCAGATGGTTTAAGAAGCACTGTGCTAGATCCTTTCTGGCCTAGACGACCTTTTTTAGATAAAATGTAACTTTTTAAGCCAAGGTGTTTATGAAGCAGAGGCGTATCTAGGGTGCACTAAGTAGGATACGTGCCCTGGGCAGAAAAAAGCAATGCATGTAGGAGTGGAGGTAGCGATAAGAAGGTAGAGGTGCAACTTCCACACTTGCCCTATGTACTGTTTATACTAGATACACCACTGTTATGGAGCAACACACACAGAATGGCAGTGGGATATTGCTGTCCTCAACATTCTTCATAAATTGGAAGAAAACGCTGTACACTGAGATTCCATAATAGCACACTGCTCATGGAGCAGTCAGACATACAAAAGATGTCACTTAATTTGTGCTCATGCAGGAGGGAGGTGGCACCAGTGATGAGGAGGAAAAAGGTACAAGCTCTATCCCATCTTTTTCCTAAACATTTGGCTTCTGCGGGTGAGGTGGGAAGGAAGCCACCACTGTTATTTTCCTCCCTTCATAATCACTGCCCTTTTTGTCTTCCTGATATTTTTACTACACCAATGGAAGCATAAGTTCTTGGCCATAGAACCTGAAATTAGCGTTAGCGTTATCATT